>PVKV010006206.1:0-107314 GCA_004027835.1 Alouatta palliata
CCCCATCTCTACTAAAAATACAAAAATTAGCTGGGCATGGTGGCACGTGCCTGTAGTCCCAGCTACTCGGGAGGCTGGGGCAGGAGAATTGCTTGAACCCAGGAGGCGGAGGTTGCGGTGAGCCGAGATCGCGCCATTGCACTCCAGCCTGGGTAACAAGAGCGAAACTCCGTCTCAAAAAAAAAAAAAAAAAAAAAAAGAGAAGGAAACACAGCACTGTTGGTGTTTTGATTTTAATCCAACGAGGCTTGTGTTGGCCTCTGACCTACAGAGCTGTAAGATGTTAAATTTGTTATTGTTTTAAGCCACTAAGTTTGCGGCAATGTGGTATGGCAGCACTATAAAACTAATATACTGGTTTTTTGGCATTTCTTAATTCAGTCCAATTGATTTAAATGAATGATAATGAAAGGAAGAAAAATCCCAGAAATTGAAAAAGAAATATTCAAGTTATCGGCTGAGCAATAGAGAGTAACAGAATATTTAGTTTAGTTTGTTATAATACTGACTGAGCACAGTGGCTCACGCTGATATCCCAACAGTCTGGATGAAGCAGGAGAATTTCTTGAGGCCACAGAAGTTCGAGACCAGCCTGAGTAATATAGCGAGACTCGGTCTCTGAAAAAGAATAAATAAATGTTCAAGTTACTACTAATATTTATTACCAATGCAATAATATTTTGCCTACTAAAATTGAAATGGGAAAAAACAATGTTTTAACCCATCTGTTACCTTGAGAAAATTCTGAGTATGCCTGCCTGACAGTTCCCCATACTGAGCCGAGAATGGGATATTCTTTGCACAAAACTAAAAGAAAAAGACAAATTTAAAACTACAAGTTTAAAAAGACAATTACATTTAGTATTGCTCAGCATGGGAGAATACTTTTTTTTTTGGTCCACTGTCAATTTATGATTAAGATGTTTCCAGTTTGGTTTGCTTAAAATATATTTGTGTCAAAAGAATATTTAGTTTGTTATAATATTCTTCTTTAGGTTTCTAACATTCACGACGTCTTAAGACGACAATTTTTATTTTGCCAACAACATGCCGTTTGTTTTGAATAAATATATGATGATACTAATGATAGCGGGCATTTGTGTGCTTACGACTGTGTGTTTGTGATAATACCACTAAGGGCTGGCCCTGTACTAAGCACTTCATAAACATTAGTTCATTTAGTCCTAATAAGAAATCAGTGAACACAATGTTATTATTGATCCCACTTTAGAACTAGGAAAATCAAGGCACGAGAAGTTATTTGCCCAACGTCCAGCAGCAAACAAGTGGTGGAGCTGCCAAGGTGTGTACTGTCTCTGCCCTCCCTCTAGTTCAGGCATGTTCTGTACACCTCATATGCATTGTTTCAATGAGTGCTCACACTGTCCTCTGGTAGGTACTATTGTTAACTCCTTTGCAGAGGAGGAAATTGAGGCTTAAAGAAGCTAAGTGACTTGCTCCACTGACTCTGTTCCATAATATTTAATTCCACCAAATAAGCCCTTGTGTTTTAAGTTACATTATTCTGATGGTATGCCAGGATCTAACTGTACTAGTTACATAGCTAGGACTTAATACGGTTATTCAGATAGGAGCTCATGAGCAACCCAAATCTTTGCCTCATCTTAGAATGTTTTGTTTGTGCTAAGTAAAATTGCCAACCACTAAATATGGGTGGTGGGAATAGCAGAGAAAGTCATCAAAAACACCCGAACACCTGGCTAGAATGAATGGGGAACAGGTCAGAGACATTACCCTTCCCCCAGCAAAGCAAAACTAAACTCTGTTTTGCAAGTACAGTGCACTAGGATTATAAACGTCAAGAAAGAGAATTTTAATGCCACTGTACATCTGCAAGAAATTGGCCACTTCTTTTAAAAAAAAAAATCTATTAGAGTTTTAAAAATGGATTTATATTGCTTACTTTGATTATGAACTGATGCAGCACAGAACTATCAGGAGCCTGCCTCCTTTTAAAACACAGACAGTTACACTGTGTTCTTTCCTTCCTATAATCTCTTTATGATCAAATGCAGAATGTTTCAGTCTGCAATTTCCAATTTAATTCGTGTCCTCATTTGAGCTATTAAATTGGACTCCATTTCAGCAGCAACTGAGCTGACTCTCGGTCCTCTCTTACCAATGACTGTGGGTAGCCATCTGCTTGAATGATTTTCACCGTATGTGTTTAAGGAAAGACAATGTTTTATACGTGCTAGCTGTGGATAATATTTAAAAATCATAAAAGGAGAGCAAAATCAGAGTCAGCTGTAAAATTGGGAGGCAAAATTAAAATCCTAAAAATATATTTGAAATCCCAAGCGTTAACATCGGTGTATTTTCTATAATTTCTAAATCAATTCAAGTACAATTTGAAGATACTAGTTTTGAACCTGAAAGGAAAAAATTTACCACAGATTATGGTCTGTGATTAATATTTTAAAAATTATTCTGATCAAGTCAATTATGATTTGAAATAATTTTTTTTATCTTCAGTTTACTGAGAGGGTTGTGAAATCATTTCCTTGGCCCTGCAGAATTTAGTTTGCTCCCTCCAAAACATTTTAGTAACATATAAATAAACGTTATTTACTTCAAACCTTTTAGCCGATATTGTTCTGTAACTCAAATACAAATAAATTTTATTTCTGAATAAAGATTTATCTAAGTTGATGTAATTAACCTTCAATTAATGTTAATATTATGATATGATATGTAAAAAAAAATGGAGAGATTAAGTCCAAAAGAGTAGATATGGAGGAAAACATATGTGCAACCAACACAGGAGAACCTACCAAATATTCAAAAGAAAGTATGTCTGAATTGAAATACATCAACTACAATTATGCCTATTAACATTATTTTTATAATGTACATGTATTTCTATGACACCTTCACCTGCATTGCTAGAGTTGACCTTCACAACAGCCACACATAGTGCTGAGTTCAAATATCATCTTAATTTTACCAATATGGAAACTGTAGCTTAGTGCAATAAGCAAATTGCCAAAAGTTACATAGCTGGTGAGTGAGTGACTGCTCCACGTGTTTCTCCTCCTTATTTTGATTCCAAATTCTAGGCCCTTCTCACCAAGACATACCACCATCTCTGTTGACTCTTAATGTCTAACATAGGTTGTGGGACATCCCCAACATTAAATATTCCCTTTGGGAAATATGCAATCAGTTGTTGCATACATGATTTGAGACGGGGCTGGTTTTTTCCATTTCTGAAAATGTGGGTGGGGCATACAAACAGCTGAGGCAGGGATTCTGAGAATGATTAGACTAATATCTCACAGTTCATATATTGCTGCCACATACATGGTTCCAGTTCTATCCCCAGCGTAATTCTGAAGTATATAAAGACAGCGACTTCGTGCATTTCATAATAGAGGAAATTGAGGCTTACGACTTGGGGTTAAATGATTTGAACAGGATGAAGCAAGCAGTAAGTGAAAAGAGGAGCCAGGCCATGTGCGATGGTATATATTAAAGTGCCTTTCCGGCGCTTGATCCTTTTAATTTTATATGTTTCCCGAATAACCAGATGAATCCAAATTTAAAATATAAATACAAAACTACATTCCAAATCCAAATATGGCAAATTCATTTTGGAACATCCATTATTTCAAAGCATCTTTATCAGGATTACTTTTCATATTACAAAAATGTGAGCTTGTAATCCCAGTACTTTGGGAGGCCAAGGTGAGTGGATTGTTTGAGGCCAGGAGTTCAAGACCAGCCTGGGCAACATGGCGAGACTCCATCTCTACAAAAATTAGAAAAATTAAATGAGTTGGTGGCACCTGTGGTCTCAGCTACTTAGGAGGCTGAGGGGAAGTATCTCCTGAGCCCAGGAGGTCAAGGCCGCAGTGAGCTGTGATTATACCACTGCCCTCCAGCCTGAAAAACACAGTGAGCCCCTGTTAGGAAAAAAAAAAAAAAAAAAAAAAGGAAGAAAAAGTGAGCTGTTAGCCATGTGAAATCTTCTTAGGCCATAAATCTACTTCATTTAGGTTAAATAAGATGATTGAGAAACTGTTGTTTTTCTGATTGAGATATTTGAAAATAAGCATGTGCATATTTGAAAATACGTTTGTTTTTGTATATTGACCTTTCTTTAGAATTAAATTTCTGGTCTGAGTTCACTAAATAAGAGAACTATTATCTCTTCATTTTCATAGTAAAAATACTATGCTAAAAAAGACAATTTTCCCAATGGACCTTCTTTGTCAGGAAGCTTCTGAGTGTTCAGGCATTGTTGTCCCTTTGTTAATGGTGTCACCTTTTGTTGGGACATTTTGCCCTTTCACCATAAGCAGAATACCATTATTCTTTTTTGCGTTCTTTGTTCTGTTTTTGGCAGGGAAGATGGATACTGCTGTGGCGACACTGGCCTCTTGACAAGGAAGTCACACTGATGTCCCAGAAGCATTTCTATTAGATCTGTTTGCATTCATTAGGCAAAAAGAGGGGTTTCTTTTTGAAAATAAAATGACATCAGAGTTTCTTTATACCCTGATCAATGCTAAGAATGAAGCTCTAATAATCTTTTAAGAATAAAAGACAATGAAAGAAGAATTTTTTTTTACATTAACCTTTTCTCCCAAGATGTTCTTCCTCAACATATTATCTCCGCATATGACACAAAAAGTCTAGCTTCATGATTTATTATTCTGTATATAACTGTAAGCAAGAAATATCTGTTAGCAAAATAACAGCAAAAACTCAACAGTTCTAGTATGGGGATTGCAGTTCTCTATTCCTGACGCTCTTCCAAACCTCCACCCCAAAAGAAACAAACAAACAAAATGATTATTGCCTGTAATAACTGTTATAGGAAGATTAGATATTTAGATATTGACTTGTTTGAGATGATAAAGCACAAATAATCTCTCAAGTTACTCACCATTTTTCAAAATATAAATAAAAAATTAATTGGCTTTGATGTGATCAATTTACCTTTACCAATAACTGCTCCCCGGATCAATGCTTAAGTTTTATGAGTTTTTTAATAAGTGTACAGAGGTTGAATTTTATCAAAACTGTCATGACATTAATCCAGATAGACCACTACCTCTCCCTCAAACCTTCACTAGCATGTGATTTTAAAGATTGTGGCTACTGGTCTGATGGAAATTTATGGTAAATAAAATGTGTGTTAGTTTCCTCAGGTGTGCATAATAATGGGTTTTAACTCAAAAGCTTATAGTGAGCATTTAGTAGGTTCATGCATCTAAACCATTTTTAAGGGTAATGCACCAAACTGTTAGCTGTTATATTAATAGTCCAGTTATGAGAGAATTAAAATTTAAAAAGTAGTGCTGAACGTTTATTGCCTCATTGTACTACTCCAGAGATGAGAAGGCAGATGATTTTTAATTATACAGTATTTTTCCGATATGTTTTTTATAGTTATCAATTTCTTGCCTCTCAGCTTTAAATTCATTCTTCAGTATTTGTTCTGTGCTAATGAATGGGATTCCTTTAAGCACTTCTCCTGAACAGTGAATACACTGTTAAAATCTCTCGGTAGAGGGCGGTAGAGTGACGTTGCAGGAGGAAGAGGGCTTCTGCTGGCTCAGCTGCTGTGCCCTTGGTCAGCAGAACATGTGTGAAGACAACTGGTGACAGCACCTACCAGGTAGCTAACATGCGTGCCCCCTTGGCAACCTTGCAGTCCCAGTCCAGCCTAGCAACCCCCTTCCTAGAGCCCTGCCAATATGGACACTGCATATTTCAGTTATTATCAGTAGCATAACAATGCCTTCTGCATACCTGCCCAGTTGCAGTCCACCTGCACCCTGAAGAAAAACTTCTTACTTGCCTAATAAATGGGCATCAGATCTGGTCTGGGCAAACCAAGGAACTTTTCCATCGTCCAGTGAACAAAAATCACACCTTCTGCAACCTCCAGCAAGGCCTGAACCGGAGCCCTGGGGAAGCATCCTTCCAAGTTTGTCTTACTCTCCCTCAGGCCTAAGGTACCTTTTAGCTTTCCATTCAACGGTGTAGTTATGTTCCTCTCATTGCTTAATACTTCTTTATAACAAAGCTTCTCTTGTTTAAAATACTACAGGTCTGTGTACGGATTCACCTCAGAGTGGTACAGATAAGGTAGAAATCATTTTTTCCAAGGAAATGACTTTTATTTAAATACCGAAATAGAGCTGCTCTTTATGCGAGGACCCTTTCTAAGTGCATTCATTTAGAAACTCATTTAATCCTGTAACAATCCTATTTCTTAGACAGGGAAAATTAAGGTAATTCCTTCTTGAAATCATCCTGAAGCTAGTAAATTAATTTTTTTCAAAGTTTGTTGTATCTTCTCTTGAAGAATTTCATTCAGTTGCTGGAACGTAGTAATCTCTTTATAAATATTATAAATTGTCATAATTGATATGAAGTATCAGGAAAATCTTGATCATTCTCATAATATTGGGTTTTCTGCATATGTCTCATGATCTTTGATTCTCTACATACATGTGAAAGAACTAGATTACTGACACACATAGCTTCTGAACGATTTTGTTTCATTTGGGAATGATTTCATCATCAGCAGGTCTGTCTTCTGAGTGGGCAGGCTGGCTCTGAATTCCATTTGCAGACAGGCATGTCAAGACAACTTTGAGGTGAGCAGGAGAGCAGCTAAGATTGCCCTAAAATGCTGGAGAATCATAATAAATCAAAGGACTAATCCTACTCAGGAAGAATGTTTATTACTTGAGAGTGTCATTTGCTGGTCTTAGCTAGCAAGAAGGTCAGGAGTAAAGACACTTCTGCCAGATTTTATCTGAGAATGGGCAAAAAGGCAGGAAGAGAAAGGAAAGTTGGAAAGAGATACAACTATTCATCCACAAAACCTCAGTGGTTTCCCTGACGTCTGTTCCATTACAGCTCTCCTCTGCTCAGTTGCTCACGTGAAGCTTAAAACCTCCTGAGGCCCTACACTTGACAATAATTTCCATCTTTCCTACTTCTTTTGCTCCCTTTTAGGCAAACTTTGGACAACAAGCAGCGCTGTTCTCTTTCATTCTTATAATAGTGTAGCTTGATTGAATCGTGGCCTCCAAAAAGATGTGTTCAAGTCTTAACCGCTGGAAACTGAAAATGTGATCATATTGGGAATAGGGTCTTTGCAGATGTCATTAAGTTAAGTGCTCAAAAGGAGACCATCCTGGATTTAGGGTCATAATTCCAGTGACTGCTATATTTATAATTTTTTAAAAAAGGTAACTTGAAACACAGACACATGGGGAAAAGGCCATTCACATAGTGAAAATGGACATAAAAAATTGGAGTTATGCAGCCATAAGCCAAAGAACACTTCCAGCCACTAGAAACTGGAAGAGACTAGGACTCTCCCAGAGCCTACAGAGGGAACATGGCCCTGCCAACACCTTGATTGTGGACATCTGGCCTCCAGACCAGCGTGAGAATGCATTGCAGTTGTTTTAAGTCACCAAGTGTGTAGTAATTTGTTATGGCAGCCCTAGGAAACTAATATAAATAGAATCTCATTAACTTCCTGTCTTTCAGAAGTCCTCCAAAAATCTCTGAGCCGCTCGTGTAAACCCTGGGCCCATATTACTCTCAGCACTGCTGTGTATTTATCTCATTTTGCTTCTCCTGACTAGGACAGAAGGGAACTAGTTTCAGTCTGCATTGAAATGTTTAAAATAATACTTAATATTTACCTACAGTGGACTTGTATACTGCAGTTCACTTGTAAATACCAAATTTCGGTAAAAAAAAAAATATTTACCTACAGTGTATCTTCAGTCTTTCCCTAGAAGACAGATTCAGAGTCAGGCTAGACTAAAAGGAAAGCATTCAACTACAAGGAAGGAGATAAAATTTTTGGTTCCCTGGCACATAGAATATGCACTCCCCAGATGCAGTGGTGTCAGACCAAGTGCATTTACGGTGAAAGCCAAAGACTGACGGGTTTGACAGCTACTTACTCAGCTTCAATGGTCCCCATGCCATGTCATCCATAAAGGTGTGTATGTGTGAGTTTCTAATCCTTCCACCGGCATTGTTTCACAAAATCCCTCCAGATATAACCAATATTCATTTTAATTTCAGTCAGAATAAGTACAAAATCAGTTCTCTTCATAACGTTAGTTTTTGACTTCAAACCTTCAGAGACATAAATGTGCTTTACGAAAAGCTCCTACTATTTCTTTCCTCTAGCAAAAATCATGCAGTGATCTGTTTCTGCCAGTGAAGAATTAGATATGTAAATGGGAAGAGGGCATTTGAAGGCAGATGGTACCTAGGAATGGATGGGCGGTCACATGGGTTTTTCTTCATTAAGACGTTTTAAAGTTTAGTTCTCAGTGTGAAGATAATTTAAATTGAAAGAATTTTTGTACCTTGACACTGCAGTAAGTTTCCTGTACGTGCATGAAGTTTTACAAATGAGAAGCTGTGTGGCACTTCTGCTACAGCAAGGTGTTCAGCACTAAAGCAACAGAACATTCCTTAAATACCTCCCTTTGATGTCAGAGCCTGAAAATCAGACATTAAAAATGAATAACCCTGCAACTCTAAGAAAAATTAGAGCAAGTAAAATATAATTTAATGAATCCCTATGTGATAGGAAACCGTAGTTCAAATCATTTGATATCAGAAAATACCCTCCATCCTTAACCTCAAAATATGTTAAAGCCAGCACCGATCACATGATTGTTAGTAAAACTTCTCAGACAATTTCAGCCCACATTGATCTCTTTCTCCAAAGACTTTATCTGTACTTATCTATGTCAATCATAAATTCGAAATCATGTAGCACTCTCTAAACTACTTCGCCTGCATATAGCTTGTTTTCCTATTGCAATTACAAATTCAGTGGAGTCAAGAACCATACCTGGCCAGGCGCTGTGGCTCACGCCTATAATCCCAGCACTTTGGAAGGCTGAGGGGGGTGGATCACGAGATCGGGAGATTGACACCATCCTGGCCAACATGGTGAAACCCTATCTCTACTAAAAATACAGAAAAATTAGCTGGGTGTGGTAGGGTGTGCCTATAATCCCAGCTACTCTGGAGGCTGAGGCAGGAGAATCACTTGAACCAGGGAGTCAAAGGTTGCAATGAGCCGAGAATATACCGCTGCACTCCAGTCTGGTGACGGAGGGAGACTCCGTCCAAAAAAAAAAAAAGAACCATACCTTAAATCTTCTTTTGACTCCTGCAATAAGTACTTTTTTAAAAAAAATTGAAATGTAATCTTCAAAACAAAATGGATTATTCAGACACATTAAGATTTTAGCTAGCAAATTCCCAAGACAGTAGGCTGTGTTGTTTTATCAGCAATATTAAAAGCTATAAAAGGCCACTTACTTTTAGTCATAAGTCATTGGGAAAGTCATGCGGGTGTATTGTATTCAAATCCACATCCTGCCTGCTATGCTTCTCTTTTGAATTCTCCTCTTGGTGGTTTTGGTGCCCTTTGCTTAGGATTATTGTGAAGGTATGTCTAAAAAGTCATTGACAAGACCTGCATTTCACCAACTCATCAACCCAGTCATCAATCTCATGTTAGCCCAGAGTTGGCAAGCTATTAGTAGCTACGTTTTCGGAGAACTAATATATTCCAAATACTATATGGATAGATAGATAGATGCAGACATGAATGAATTTATGTATGTGTGTATGTTTGTGTCAATGACCTTGAAAGTTGGGTATTATTAGCCTTGTTTTGCAGACACGTAAATAACTTTGTCAAGGTCATGGACTAACTAAACCAAGATTCAAACCTCAATGTCCAAAATCCATGTGGTTCACATTAAGTTACCTCCCTTGCTAGTAAATCTTCATATTTCAGATCCTACACAGGTAAATTAAAACTGGAATGTACTAAAAGCTCTTTGATTTCCTAAGTTTATAGTTTTGCTTTTATGTAATTAATATCCTGCAAGTCACAAAGTACAAAATCTCATCATGAAAAGCAGTGAATAAAAGTCATGTGAGAGCAAGTTTACAGAAGAAAAAGTACATAGCATAAGAAACAGAGACCATGTAAGAGATTGGTCTGGTTACAAGAAAAAACAAGGAGCAGGAAAAAAACAAAAACATTGACAATAAAGAAATGGCTTTATTATGTCATTTTTGAGTCAATGATATTGGCACATGTATTTTAGACGTTTTAAAAAGATTTTGCAAATATGTGCACTTGGGTGTCAGTAAGGACAGACAATGCAGTGAAGGATTATTTGTGAAAATGCCGGTGATTGCAAATGCTGTAGAACTGAACCAATCCTGAATATACTTACAATAAGATTGACCATTGGCTCCCAGTTTGATCCTAGTTCTTTTGTAATAGAGGTGGAGAAGGATTCTTATTTTCTGTTGTAAATGGTGCAGTTGGGCTTATGGAAGTCAAAGTAAGAGGAACAGGGCAATGGCTGGGTCAAAACCCTTTTAGGTATGTTAGCCACAGACAGCACTAAAAGCAGGCAGCTCGGTTTCTAGACTCCTGAGGTAGTTCCAATGAGCAAACAAATTTGAGCACTGCTACTTTAATTGCATAGGATGGTGTATTAATCGGGCTTCTCCAGAGAGACAGAACCAATATGATACAGATAGATTAGATAAATAGGTATAAAGAAGGAAAAGAGATAGAGATGCATGGGGAGATACATTACGGAGATTGGCTCACCCAGTTTTGGAGACTGAGAAGCCATAAGATACACCATCCACAAGCAGGAGAACCAGGGATGTCTGTAGAGTAATGCAGTCTGAGTCCGAAGGCCTGAGAACCTGGAGCTCTGTTATCCAGGGGCTGGAGAAGCTCATAGCTCCAGAAGAGACAAATTCTGGAGCAAATTCGCCTTTCCTCTATTGTTTTGTTGTGTGTTCTATCTAGTCCCTACGTGGATTGGTAAAGGCAGGTTTTCTCCACTCAATCTACTGATTCAAATGCAAATCCCTTCCAGAAACACCTCACAGACATACCCAGAAATAATGTTTTAGCAGCTATCTGTGTATTCCTGAACCCAGTCAAGTTGACGACTAAAATTAACCCTCAGAATGGTGACTTGGCCTAGAAGAAAACATGGATTCAAACAATAGGCTTAATAACCACATGGATAAATGGCATTGTTCAGTCATCTTAAAAATACATCACATGATCCAGTAAGTGATAACCCCAGAGAATTCAAATAGAAGACTAGAATTTTTTGGCAAGGGTTATATAGGAAAATTAACTTAATGCAATAGTAGCTCCATAGGACACTTGTAGCAAAGTTACTCACAGGTCATGGAAAAGAAAGGCTCACTGTCAAAATTAATATTCTTCAGTCACACACTTATCAAATCTATTGTAGATACATATTAAGAAACAAGAAGAAAGAAATGGGTAAGGTTGGTTTCAAGGAGGTAGAAGGGCCACCCTCCCCGAATTACAGGTTTTAGATTAACACATTGACACATTTATGTACTCTCTCTGTCTCTTTCTGCTTCATCACCCTTCCCAACTGATGTAGTAGTCTTGATGAGTAGAGTTGGCATTTGAATAAAAGGGGCCAATAGATGATGCCTGGGGCTACAGAATACGCTTGCTCTTCTTGGAATAATCATGCAAGTATTCCGGACTGCAGATGAAATCACCAGTTAGCTTACTGAACAGGTATGGGTTTTATCTGTATTCATTGGGCATAGTGTATATGGGGGCATAAGGGGGCTATGTCGTGTGCTACCAATGGGTAGTAAATTTAGAAATAACTGTGAACTGAGAGTATCATATATTATGATTCAACCTTTCCATATTTTTTAGAAGAAATTCTTGTATTTGTTACATAATGTAACCCATTTATTCTTTCTATCTTGTTTTTTTTTTTTAGATGAAGTCTCACTCTGTCGCCCAGGCTGGAGTGCAGTGGCACAATCTTGGCTCACTGCAACCTCCACCTCCCAGGTTCAGGCAATTCTCCTGCCTCAGCCTCCTGAGTAGCTGGGATTACAGGCATGTGCCACCACACCCAGCTAATTTTTGTATTTTTAGTAGAGATAGGGTTTCACCATATTGGTCAGGGTGGTCTTGAACTCCTGACCTCGTGTTCTGTCCGCCTTGGCCTCCCAAAGTGCTGCGATTACAGGCGTGAGCCACCTCGCCCAGCCCATTCTTTCTATCTTTAACGTATCTTAGAGATTACCGTTGTACATCATCTAGCTAATATCTCTTTTGAATTCTGCCTACATAGCAAAAGCTACTTGCTTATTCATACCTAGACTTAACACATCCTATGAAGTTTCTCTCTGTCTCCTTCTATCATAAGCTAGCTTTCTCACTATCTATGCTTAACACTATTATCAGTTGTATCACTCCTGTTTATTTTCTTTTTGTCAAAGCCTTGAATATTCTCAAATAAGAAAGTGAGCATATGTTCTAAAAGCTTTCTCCATGTTTGAATGACAGGACTTTATTGCAGAGGTGAAAGAGACCTCTGTCACTTTCATTACTCAGGATAACTTTGTACACTTTTAAGTAGAAATGTAACTGCTGTGTGCAACCTTTGTTAAGGACAGCATGTCGGAGGGGAAAATGCTGTGGGCAAATCAAAGAAATTCAAGTTGAAGGAAGGTGACAACTAAGCATTAAAGCATAAAAATATCTCAAGAATGGAATGACCCATGTTGAGCAAAATTTCAGGCTAAGCACAAATCCAAAAGAGGGACATTTTGCAAAGACTGGCAAATGTAAATAAAAGGATAATTATTCATGATAGAAACTGTGGTTTCTGTCTTCCCAATTAGTCCACTGGGTTGCACACTGAAGTAGCATTTGTGTCATCACAAAAAGTATTTTATATCTTAATAATTGTGGATAGTATACATACAGACACAAACATGGAAAATGAATAAATATATGTCTATATATCTATTAGGACATTCTTGCATTGCTATAAAGAAATACCTGTGACTGAGTAATTTATCAGTAAAATAGGTTTAATTAGCTCATGTTCTACAGGCTGTACAGGAGGCCTGGCACTGGCATATCTCCTTGGCTTTTGGAGAGGCCTCAGGGAGCTTTTACTAATGGTGGAGGGCAAAGCGGGAGAAGACACATCACATGGCGAAAGCAGGAGTGAGAGAGAGGCGGAGGTGCCACTCAGGCTTTTAAACAACCAGATTTTGCGAGAATTCACTTTCTATCGAGAGGATGGTGCTAAACTGTTGATGAGATATCCACCCCCATAATCCGCTCACCTCCCACAGGGCCCCACCTGCAACACTGGGCGTTGTATCTCAACATGTGATTTGAGTGAGGACAAATCTCCAAACTATATAAATATGCATATACGTATGTACAGAAACAACCAAAGTTATCTTTTTAATTGACAAGTAAAATTACATGTTTGTTGTACAGCATGTTTTTGATACATGTATATATTGCAGAATGATTAAATCAAGCTATATAACATATACCTTACTTCGTATTCTCGTTTGTTGTGGGGACAATTCTTAGACTCTACTCTCTTAGCAATTTTCAAATATACATTATATTTGCATTAATTGTTGTCAACATGGCATATAACAGAGCTCTTGAAGTTACTTCCCCTGTCTAACTGAAATTTCCTCTCTTCGACTCTCATCTCTTCAGTCCCTCCATTCCCTTGCTTCTGGTATCATTTTACATCCTATTTTTATAAGTTGGACTTTTTTATACTGCAGATGTAAGGGAGATCATGTATTGGGTGTTTATCTTTCTGTGCCTAGCTTATTTTACTTAATGCAATATCCTCCATGTTTATTCATGTTGCTGGAAATGGCAGGATTGCCTTCATTTTGAAAGCTGAGTAGTATTCCGTTGTGTATATATACCACGTTTCCTTTCTCGTTTATCCACTGATGAGCACTTAGGTTGATTCCATGTTTTAGCTCTTGTGATAGTGCTGCAATGAACAGGACAGTGCAGATATCTCTTCAACATACCAATTTCATCTCCTTTGGAAATATGTCCAAGGGGTAGAATTACTGAATCATATGATAGTAGTTCTATTTTTAATTTTTGAGGTAGCTTCACACTATTTTTTATAATGACTGTACCAATCTACAGTTCCACAGACAGTTAAAAAGTTTTCCCTTTCTTCACATTCTCACCGGTATTTGTCATCCAACATTTTGATAATAGCCATTATAGTAGATGTGAGATGATTCCTTACTATGGTTGTAATTTGCACTTCCCTGATGACAGGTGATGTTGAGGATTTTTATACCTGTTAGCTGTATGGACAACTTCTTTTGAGAAATGTCTATTCACATAGTTTGCCTATTTTTAATCAGATTATTTGTTTTCTTATTTTTTAATTCTTTATATATGTCAGATATCAACTCCTTATCAGATGCATGGTTTGCAAATATTTTCTCCTATTCTGTAGTTTGCCTCTTCACTCTGTTGACTGTTTCTTTGGCTATGCAGAAGCTTTTTAGTTTGATGCAATCCTCTCTGTCTATTTTTGCTTTGTGCTTTTGAGGTTAAAGCTAAAAACAAGTATTGCCTACATGAATGTTATATAGTTTTGCCCCTATATTTTCTTTTAGTCTTTTTATAGTTTTTCGTTTTAGATTTAAATCTTTAATTCATTTTGAGTTGACTTTTGTATTTGGTGTAACATAAAAGTTGAATTTCATTTTTCTGTGTGTGGTTACCCAGTTTTCCCTTCACCTCTTATTGAAGAGACTGTTCTTTCCCCATCGTGTGTTCTTGGCAGCTTCATTGAAAATCAGTTGACCGAAAATGAGTAGATGTATTTATTTGTTTAGGCCTGTACCGTACTGTTTTGATTCCTATAGCTTTAGAGTAGATTTTGAAATTGGGTTGTGTGATTCTGTCAGCTTTGTTTATTTTGACCAAGTTACTTAGGCTATTTGAGATTCCATACAAAGTTATGGAGTGATTGTTCTATTTCTATAAAAATATCGTTAGAATTTTTATAGGGATTACACAGAATCTGTATTGTTTTGGGTGGCATAAACTGTAACAATATTAATTCTTCTAGTTCATAAGCAAAAGATATCTTTTCATTTATTTATGTCTTCTATAATTTCTTCCATCCATGTTTTGTACTTGTCAGAGTGCAGATATTTCATATCCCTGGGTAAGTTTATTCTTACATAATTTTTTGTAACTATAGTAAATGGGTTTGTGGTCTTAAATTTTTTTTTCAAATAGTTCATTGTTACTTTAGAAATATCTTTATTTTTGTATGTTGATCTTTTTATCCTGCAACTTTACTGTATTCTTTATTAATTCTAACAGTTTCTTGATGGTGTCTTTGGTTTTCTCTGTGTAAGATCATATCATCTGCAATTAGTGTTGATTTATATTTTTTCCTTTCTATTTGGACGCCTTTTATTTCTCTTTTCTATCTGTTCTGGCTAGGACTTCTAGTACCGTGTTGAATGAAAGTGTGAGAGTGGACATCCTTGTCTTGTTCCTGATCTTAGAGGAAAAGTTTCAACTTAACACCACTAAGTACCATGTTAGCTGTGTGCTTGTTGTATACGGCCTTTATTGTGTTAAGTTACATTCATTCTATTCCTAATTTATTGAGAGTATCTATCATGATTGGATATTGAATTTTGTCAAACATATTTTCTGCATCTATGGAAATGATCATATTATTTTTGTCCTTCCGTTAATGTGGTAAATAACATATATTGATTTGTGTATGTTCAACAATTCCTGCATCTCAGGGATAAATCCCACTTAATTATGAAAATTGTCTTGCTATTTAGACGGGTAGCTTCATAATTCCTACTATGTCAATCAGTTTACCAGCAGAAAGCAGCCGTCACAAACAAGTAAAGGTAATTGGAGAAGATTCAGTAAAGAGCCTATTTACAAAGGTAAGAACAGCATATAGGAAAAGAACAGACTGAAGTGCCCTGTTCTAGTGACAGTGGAGCCATTACAGGCTAGAGGATGAGTTTCTGGAACCCAGCATGACACAGTTGTAAGGAAAGGGCCATCTTGAGAGGAGCTTGGGACTGCGAAAGACACATTGAGTCTGAGGTTACCAGGCAAGATGCTATTCAGAAGAGTAAGTGCTGGGTGAGTTTTCTCTTGTTCAGAAACCTGGTGATATGGTATGGCTGTGTCCCCACCCAAATCTCATCTTGAATTCCCATGTGTTGTGAGAGGGACCCAGTGGCAGGTAATTGAATCATGGGGGCGGGTCTTTCCTGTGCTGTTCTGATAGTGAGTAAGTCTCATAAGATCTGATGGTAAGGGGGAGTTTTCCTGCACAAGCTCTTTCTTTGCCTGCTGCTATTCACATAAGATGTGACTTGTTCGTCCTTGCCTTCTGCCATGATTGTGAGGCTTCCCCAGCCAAGTGTAAGTCCAATCAAACCTCTTTCTTTTGTAAGCTGCCCAGTCTCGGGTACGTCTTTACCAGTAGCATGAAAACTGACTCATACAGTGGCTAGGTTTATAGAGTTTAGTTTATATGCTGATGCTAATCATTTGGTAATAGGTGCTTAACTGTATTATGAACATACAACTTGTGTAATGATGGATTAGTCATGTCTGCTTTCAACGTGAGAACACAGAATGGTGTCAAGCTTGAGAAATATTTTCCATTGTGTTCCCCGAAAACATTATGATTAGAGGAACTGCAAGGAAATTTCTGAAGAAATTCGGAAGTGAAGAGTGAGTTCTCATAGGTGAGGCTGAAAGATATTCATGCATAAAACATTGTATATGCAAATATCTGGAGAAATAAAGGACCATATACTATTCTTAGAATTGCAAGTACCCACAATATGAACAGAAAGCATAACAAGTGAGAACAGAGTGTGAGAAATATGTCCAGTAAAGCAGTTAGAAAATGAAAAGAAGCCTAGCATGTGAGGTTGGATTTTTAGCCGAGGGTTGTCATGATGAATTTTTGCATTTAAGCAGCCACTTTGGTGTCAGTGTACAGAATGAAGTGGAACAATGAGCCGAGTAAGTGGAGCCAACAAAGAAGACTGAAGAAAAATATCCAGTGAGTTCAGATTTATTTAGTTAAGCTTCACATTCATGGGTGGCCATTATGTGCTGATTCCAAGGTAGGTGACAAATGGATGGTTGTGAATATGACACAGTCTTGCCCTGCCCCTGAAGATCTTACAAAAGAGAAAGGCAATTTCTCCAAGTGCCCTGGGAGCAGAGTATTAGGAGAGAAACAGAAATGAAGGTGAAATAGGTCAAGCATGAGCATTGTCTATCAGCAAGGCCAGTACGAACTGCTGGGGCTTACAGAGTTTCCCAGAGCTTTCACCATTTGTGAACCTGTTCTCGAAGACATGACAGTACACTTGTCTGTATGTCTTTCTCTTAAACACACACACACACACACACACACACACACACACACACACACTATACACACAGGAACACAATTTTACTTAGTGAGCTCTTTTCTTCTTGAACCATTGATCAAAAACATTTCCATCAACATCGCCTGATTGAGCATTAGTAAATACATGTGGTTTGAGAAGACAACTGTTATTCTACTTTTAAGTAAAATATTGATTATCATATCTTGTATTAAAAAATGGAAGAAAAAATATTTTTTGTTTTTGTTCAATAATATGAATTGACATCCTATATAAAGAACTAAAATATAAAGAAAGTTAATAACTACATTTACTTACATTTGTAAATCTATAAAATTATAAATGATAATACATAACTCTGTTTTAATTTATCCTTACAAAGCTCTGGAAGTACATGGGGATTGCTATTCTTTTATTTTAATATGCAATGAAAATTCATGGAATTATGTGATTCTCTCAAGGTTTACAAGTAAATATCATAGCCAGGACTTGAACCTTAATCTTCTGTCTCCAAAGTGAGGATAGTTTTTATTATACCACCCCATTGTCTAATAGGCAGTGTTTTGTTAAGATTTTTCTGTTTTTCTTTTTAATTTTATTGTACATTAGTTACGGTACTCCCGCAGAAGAATATTTGAGAGAATGGCTATGTAAGGAAGAGAGCATATTGTCTAGTCTCAATAAAAATTTAATGTTTGAAATTATTGAGCCTATGATTTGCCATAAAAAGAAAAAGATATAGGTACAGTCTTTCCATCACCATTCCAACCAGTAATTCTGATCCCCTTAAATGCCCAGCTTCCTGGGCATTCACTGCTGGAGGCAGCCATGCTCTCTACCCCTTTCTCCACCCTCTAGTGTGGTGTCGCATATTCTCTGTGGTTAGGGATAGTGTGCTGCTGGAATTACTGGGTAGAGATCACGGGGGTTTTTTTGTTTGGTTGTTTGGTTTTCTTTCTTTTTTTTTTTTTTTTTTTTGAAAGGCCTATTCTTTTTTGTTGTTGTTGTTACTTTAAGTTCTGGGATACATGTGCTGAATGTGCACATTTGTTGCATAGGTAGACATGTGCTATGGTGGTTTGCTGTACCAATCAACCCGTCATCTAGGTTTCAAGCTCCACATTCATCAGGTATTTGTCCTAATGCTCTCCCTCCGCTTTCCCCCAGCTCCGCTGACAAGCCCCGTTGTGTGATGTTCCCCTCTCTGTGTCCATGTGTTCTCATTGTTCAGCTCCCACTTATGAGTGAGAACATGTAGTGTTTGGTTTTCCGCTCCTGTCAGTTTGCTGAGAATGATGGTTTCTAGCTTCATCCATGTCCCTGCAAAGGACATGAACTCATTCTTTTTTATGGCTGCATAGTATTTCATGATGTGAATGTACTACATTTTCTTTATCTAGTTTATTATTGATGGGATACACAAAGGATTATAAATCATTCTACTGTAAAGACACATGCACATCTATGTTTCTTGCAGCACTATTTACAGTAGCATGTTTTTTATAATTATCTGAAAATTGTCCTGGTTCCTGATAGAGGAGCTATTAGTTCCATACGGTTGGCATCCTGGGTCACAAAGCAATGAAATAAATTGCTTTGACCTCTAAAGCAATTGTTGCTCAGATTTCTAATTACTGCAGTTTTATGTAGAAGTCTCATTCTACCAAGATGCATGGAAATCTCTCTCTCACTAACATAGGGAGAAAATATGCAAGTAATGAGAGGTTTCAGGTAAAGGTGAGGGGGATGCTTTCCAGAATTATATCTCAAAGGAAGAAAAAGATGTGGCTGTTTCTTTGTATCTCTTACTAGAGGAACCATTTTTCAAGTCAGCTGACTAAACGTTTCTTGACTTTGGTTACCAAATGCTTCATTGTAGATCCTAGTTAGTTAGCGCTAACTTACGTTCTGTTCCTATGAAGGTGTTTGCAACCTTGAGTAACACTAGAAAGATTTCCATCTACCGTGTATACCAAAACTTGGAAGAAGCCTAGAGAATATTCCTTTTTTCCTGTCCTTTCAAATGAGAAGATTTGGAATCTTGACAATCATTAGTTCAGTGCAGCAAAAAAGCATCATGCATTTACACATAGTGCTACGATTTTCTACTGTGGTTTTTATCCCTGAGGCTAAAGGCAATATTCTGTAATTCACAAAGGTCCATTTTATTCCCCAGTTTTATTCCACAAAATTGGATCCTGCCCTGCTATGCCCAGTATTTCTGATCATATCTTGATTTCTTTTATTTTAAAATCATAAATAATACATTTTTTTCTTCGTAAACATCATTAAATTGTTAGTGAGTAGAAGAATAATTCATGAGATTTTACGATCACGGCACTGTGTTATTCTCCAACCCAAATAAATAGTTACTTTTCTAAATAGTGCCTTGCCAAATTCCATAAACAGTTTCATTCTTACAACAAATAAGGTAATCAGCTCTGTAGTGACCCGATTAACTAACAGCTAACAACTTCTAACTTGCATAAAGTTAGTTAAACTGGAGAGAAGTCCACATGGGATCCAGAATTAGTATTTTGTATGCAGAGAAATAAGACATTCATCATTGTTTCACACGTGTGTAAAGTATGATCCTACTTACTTTACTCAGTCAAAATGATGATCACTGGTTTTACAAAATGGACATGTTCTAAGAATCAAATTAACTCGTGTGCTGCTTGTTGTTTGGACTGTGGGGCCAAGGTGAAAAGGTTGATAAGTGCCACCCAGGGAAGCGATGAGTGCATCGTTAGATGTTGTTGGAAACAGGCAACACTCACACTAGGCGGTTAGTGATGCAGCGTTTATAGCAAGAAGAGAGAGAGAGCCCAAGATTCAGCTTCCTGCAATACTTCAGGCCCCCATGGCCAGGGATCTATTCCCCAGCCAACATGAAGGAATGACTTAACTGCACGTAGCCCACTTCTCGCTGCAGTGAAAGGACCGCAACACCTTCCCCTGGGGGAGTCAGAAATACAGAAAGCTAGGGGCATGCATGAGGACCACTGAAGCAGAGCAAAAGAGGACACACTGAGTCTGAAACATGGAAAGCTCTTTGCACACAAGGCGACAAGCCCAGAACAGGCCATGTAGACCGTTTATCTATTGGAAAGGGAGTGTTTCAGTCCCAAAACTCGCTCCTATGCCGCCAAGCTGGAGTCGACAGACTGCTCATAGGAGACCTTTTCCAACATTAACTTTTCTGAACAAAACCTTCAAGGGGATGTCAATTCTATCTTCCTTTGTTTCTCCCCACTGCTTTTCTCGTGGTTGTTTAATGCGCTCTCAGAGCTGAGTCATGACCATTCACATTTCACTCAAACATTCCTTCTGAATTCACTTCCTATTCTCTTTTGGATCACAAAATATCTGGACCTGAGAACTCCTCCATCAATTCCAGTTTTATGATGAAGATCTCACCCCACGTTGTTATTACAGGTTCAACATTGTGTGTGTTACTCTCTGAAACAGACACGAGTCGTCTACACTGCTACCCACTGTTTTGTTTCCTTGTTGAGTTTATTTATTGTCTGTCTGTCAAGCTCTGCTTTAGAAAAGCCCTCTTGAATAGTTCTCTCCATCCAGATAGCTACGAGCTTGTTGTTCAGTAGGTTTTCTCATTGTAAAGTAAAACTGTTCGTCTCTGTTTAGGCATGTGCCCTGGCATGTCCTTTCTATGTGTCTGCTCTGATTCACCAGTACAAATCACCTGAAAGAAGTATTTAGCAGGACTCCGTAAGACAACTAATGCTAAAATTTAAAAGGATGAAAAAACAATGTAAGATTCTTAAAATAACTCTTCATGTCCCCTTATCAACCTTTATATTGATTGGGAAAAAAATAATGTTTAAATCAATTCATCTCAGTTCAATCAGATATTTAAAACTATGGTTTTAGAAAAGTCTCAGTCTCTGATTTGGAAAAATTCTCATCTCAAAGATTCTTTTTTCCTCCAGAATCATTTCTCCCTAAGATGACTGGGTACACTGAATGGGGATCCTGATGTGTGCCCTGTTAAGGAACGTGCACTTTGGGCTTCTGTTGCCTCCAGTGTGAGTTATGGCTGTATCTCATCAACTCAAAGGCAATGCCCTTTTCTACCCCGGGTGCTTTGTCACTTCTGGCTTGTGTTTGCAGTCTTTGCCTGGTGAGGTTCTACTTCTAATGTATTTTTAAATTAACATATAAAATTACATGTATCATATACAACATAATATTTGAAGTATGTGTTCATTGTGAAATGGTAAACATAACTAACTAACACATTTATTACCACACATAGCTGTCATTTTTGTGATTAGAACACTTAATACCCACTCTTTTAGCATTTTTCAAGATTCTGTATGTCATCATTAGTCACCATGGTGTACAACAGAGCTCTTGAATTTATTTCTCTTATCTAACTGTAATTACATATCTTTTGACCAACATTTCCTCAACTCTCCCACCCCTCAACCACCCTAGCCATTGTTAACCACCATCCTACTCTCTGCTTCTATGAGATCAACTTTTTCAGATTCTACCTATGATTGACATCTTTGTCTTAGGCAGTGATAGTGCAGAGAAGTGGCTGAAACTCCAAGAAGCACTCTTTGTTAATAAATGTGAGCACCTGCTAAGTCCTTCACCCAAACCATTGACCTGGGAGTCCACCCTTAACTCTGGCTGAGGGTCACTTTTCCCTGAAGTGACTGGCACTATGCTAGATCTGCTGATACATCTATGTTAAGCAAGGACTAAAGACAGGCTATAAAGGCCGCACACCTGTGGAGTTCTCTTCTGTGTCAATTTATGAAAGAGTACCCCAAGTGTGTAAAGACCGTATCCCACCATTGCTCCTGTCAGCCCACGTAACCTTCACTTATATTTCAGTCATCCAAATCCCCTCCTAGCTGACAGTTAGAGTTGATTGGAGCATACAGTTCTTCCTCCTCCTTTCCCCTCTTCCATTTTTTCTTCTTGCACTCTTTTTATATTCAACAGATGTCTACTCCCTGCCGTGTGTTCCAAGTACTGGGGATTGAGTCATAAGAACCACAGAAAAATTCTTTGCCCTTCATGAAGCTTATATTCAAGACATAGAAATAGAAATAGAAAATAAACAAGTAAATATGTTGAATATCAGGAGATGATATGTGGCATTAAGAAAAATGAAGGGACTGAAAACGAGGTAGATTTGATCTAGGATAGCTACTTGAAGAAGTACCAATTGAGAGAAAATATCTACATGTCATGAGGGACAGTGGTTCATAAGCAGCAGAGAGTGCATTCTGGTGAGAGATAAACAGTGATTACAAAAAGTCCCAAGATCGGAACAAGTGTGGCCCAGTGGAGGGGAATGCATGATAGTCTGTGTGATTAGAGTGGGGTGAGTGAGGTTTAGGGGTGGGGATGAACTGAGAAGCCAAGAGAGCACGGATCAGAGATATTCAGCACTACTCTCTGGGTATTGATGGGCACTTAACTCACCTTTACTACTGAGGTGATTTGAGCATGGATGGCTAAAGTGATTATTTTAAGTTTTTAAACCATCTTGGTCTGTTGAGAACTGACTGTAGAGGAAAAAAAAGGAGAAATAAGAAGAAAAGATGACAATATTTGCAGGAATGCACAAGAGTGGCTGGTTCCATGGTGGAAACGGGATTGCATCTGGGTTATATATTGAAGATAGGGAGGAAGGAGACTGCTGGTGAGATGAATGTATAAATGTTGAATGAGTGTCGATGCTATGTACTGAGATAAGAAAGATTGGAGGTTGAACTATGGAGGATCAAGAATTATGTTTTTGGAAACATAAAATTTGAATGTTTATTAGATATCTAGAGAATCAGGTTAAGTAGGCAGCTAGATAAAATAATCAGGAGCTCAGGATGGATGTCAGAGCTAGAAGATTAAACATGGGAATCATCAGCAGAGATGGCATTCGGCATTTGAGGACTGGATTTTATCAACCAGGAAGTACGTTTGGAACAGGAAGAGAAGAGGTTCTAGGATCGAGCCCATAAGTTCCCTGACTTTCTTGAGAAGAAGCACACGGTGAAGGAGACCAAGAAGATGTAACTAATCAGATAAACACTTGTATAGTGTGTGTGTCTAAGAAGTCAAGGAAAGAAAGTATTTCAAGGAGGTAATCAATAGCATCAAATGCCCTGAAATGGCAAGTAAGATGTAACCTTGGCAAAGGTATTTCAGTGGATTTGTGGGGATGAAAGTGTGACTGGAGAGGATTAAAGAGAGGGTGGGGAGAACTTCTACCTAAATATGCTTATCTCCCCATCCTCCCAAAACACCACTAAAATGTATATAACAGAATTTTTTTTAAGGCATAAACTACAAGGACAAAGTTTGGAAAATGAAACAACGGGCAGAAAACCCACATCGACAAAATTTTACAATCTGACAACAAATGGAGTGGTAGTAACTGATTCAGTAGGCCAGAGAAGGTGAAATTTACCCTATATTCAGGATGCCAGAAAGATATGATTATGACTAAACCCCAAGAAGCCTCAGAAAGTGGGAAATCAGCTTCCTTAGCTGGCTAGTTCTTCCTTAGAACTAAAAACAGGGTTGATTGAAGGTCTTTTTAAGTAGCTACGAGACACTAAACTTTGTTTCCCAGCTTGGTGCAGGCAGGCACAGGAGTGTCACACTCTGGAAAGGTTTGACAAGGGGTTAAAAGGCTTTAAACCTGGGGATGGCAGACACAGGTGAAAGCAAATGTGCAGTACCTTACTGACATGGAGAGATTTTAAGTAAAATTCTTTAATGAATGGTAAGACACTTCTTACCCTACTTCCTTGTCTATTTCTCTGCTTTACCTTCACAGAGATGGCTGCCAGGCCTACACTGGTGCCCTCCCACTATAAGGCATTCTAAAAAGTTCATTTTCAGTTTTGAGGGTTATGATCCTATAGCAATAACTCATTTCCTCTTCTGCATCTGTGCTAATCCTCTCATCGTCGACACCATCTATTGTATTCTGCAAACGATGCTAAAACATGTCTCAGGCTGCTTCCTGTATTTGGAAAAGCACTCCTTCAAATTTAGCCAAAGGACTTTGTCATGTTTACAAAAAAGGAGAAAAAAAAATCCCTTGAAATGAAATATCTCCATTCTTATCTACTTCCAGCCTTAAGTTGAATATTATGTCAAATACAAGAGGCCGTTAGCATGCAAATACTTGTAATCATCGTTGATTTATTTCACCCATTGCATCTTATTATTTGTGTTTTTATGTAATTTGGATGTGATTAAAATATGTACAGATACTATTGTAATGTAGCTAAGTAGGTATTTATATGAAAACATATGGTCCGGTGTGGTGGGTATTAGACCTGGTTCAACAACACATGTGTCTAGGTGTTTAATGATATTTCATGGCATAATTTTTTTTAAATTCTCAGTTTTCCAAATCATTACCTAGATTGAAGGAGGCAGAGATCCAGATGCTTTACCATATTTTCTGCACCTCATTATTAAATTCACTTCTTAACTGTTCTTTGTAAGTAAGCTGTCATAGAAGACCTTCAGAATTAACCAGAGAATGCTTTATGCCTCCCTTTTCAAAATTTAAATGGGAATCTGAAAGCAGACCAACTACCTGTTCTCTCTAGGCCAGCGCAGACATCCATAAAACCATCCACTGTTCTGTCAATGATCATCTAAATCATTCTCTCATGAATCTATGCACAATTATACTAGCTTATTATTGATGTCTTATATTGTCATAAACAATGGCTGTAGTAAGGGTCGCCTACCATATGCAGACCTACATTTATGATTTGTGCATAGGCCTTGTCTGGAAGTCAGTCAAAAGATAATATTCACTTTGTTTTATGGAGTCATCTTTTCAGTAATTTCGAGAAAGTCATATATTTTTAGTGAAACTCATTCTCGCTTACTGTAAAATAGAATCCTGCCCCTGAGCTCTCTCAAAATCATCACAAAATCAAAGGTGACAATGTGAAAATATACTTATATTGTTACTTTCATCGGTTTATTTCGTCTAGTTAACTTAGTGTCACTGCTCTTACTTGCTAGTCTTACACAAAAATTTCATCCTTGTTTCTAAGTGCACACATGCATTCTCATTCTGAGAGAGGTTCTGAGTACCTTGAATCACATAATTTAATTAACCACCTTAATTTTTCAGATGAAGAAATGTTCACCCAAAAAAATGTAAGTGACAAACCAAAGCCACACCTGTAACTGCTGGCGGTCCCCAAACTAAAACTTCAGGCCTCTAGTCTTTTCACTGACATCTATGTTCATTTCTCAGAAAATATCACTTACTTTGAGAAGCATTGAAAGAAATGTTGCTAACATGTAAACACAAAACAAAGTGAGATATAAACAAAACATAAAACACCATATTTAAAAAGTCAGATGGCATATAATATGCCCCAACTAAAATATTAGAAAAATCTAAAGTGAAGAGTTTCTCCTAAATATACTTTTATACAAGGTTTATATGTGTGTGTGTGTGTGTGTGTGTGTGTATTCATATAATTCTAAAGTCATAATACTGATACAATAATTCTAAAGCAGGTTCCTTATGAATTCTTTGTATAATACATATATAGTGACGACATTAACAGAAAATTTACAAATTTAAAAAGTACTCAGAAAGCACACAGATTTTCCACCTTATTTGACATGATCTGCAGCCCTGAAGATTACCAGCAGCTCTGCAGCTACAATATGGAGAGACAAGTACTTCAGCTCTTCATTCATTTCCCCTTCTTCACAGCAGTGTAAAATAACCAGGGAACTCAGAACACTGTGTTTTTTTTTTATTTTTATTTTACGAATCACAAACGCTCTGTTAGGATCTTGCTTATAATGATTTAACATACAGTATCAGGTCTTACTGTTTTAATGCCTTCAGGAATTTAACATCTGCCTTTATTAATTCCAAGTTCCAAAAGCATATCTCAACCATCCATATCCTCCTCTTCCGGAGTTCAGTATATAATGCCAGGAAAAAGTAAAAAAAAAAAAAAATGCTTTCAACATGGACATAGAGAAAAGGAAACATTCCTAATGCTCATTTGGAGAAACACGTAACCAGGGCACACACTTCCATGTTCTGAAGACATTCAGGAGCCAGACAGATACTTTAGCTACATGATGTTTGACTAACTGCATCCTTCGACGAGACGGTAAAATTGCATTTAAGTCTGACATCCTCCCGGCTGAAGTGTTGAGTTTATCAAGTAAACAAAAATAAATCAATTACCTTTCCACAAAATTACTGAGTGCTTCTGGATGGTAAGTGGAGGAATCAGAATCACACTTTTCCCCCTTTTCACAGAAAATCTAAGATAATGTCAAAGAAAAACAAAGGACTGCAATTTTTCCAAATAATACTGAGGAAACAAATTAGACCACATTTTTATTTTAGGCATCTGTTGTATTCGTTGACATTTTTGCATGCAGGTTTACTTTGGGGTCAAAAGAAAACAGAGAAAAAATGATAACCAAAACTTCATGGGATAAATGAATCAATCTTTATGTTAGCCCTTCTTTTCCCCTAAAATACTTTTTACCATGGCATCTGGCATTCATTCATTCATTCATTCATTCCTTTTGTTGTTCATCCAGTTATTTTCTTGTAGAATTAACACTAGTAGTGCTGAAGATAGCTCTATTTCTATGTTCCCTTTGGAGCTTCCAACTGAAATGAATGAACATCAAGGACAAATTTGGAACTACAGGGACAGTTTTCAGTTTATTCACTTTATATATGGACTGAACCTGGAGTCAAGGTTCCTAGGTCATTCCATCTAAATTTAGCTTACTTGGATAGATTTGAACTGGATGAGTTGTCATTTCTTCTGAAGACAAATTCTGACAAGACCATTAGTGATGCATAATATTTTATGAAAATAAAATGTTTCAGAAGTAAAGATTCAAGCTGCAAAATCCTCAATAGCCTCAAGGAGCTGTCTTTATAATTATTTTTAATTAAATTTCACAGTCAAGGTATGGAATATAAAATGCATATGGATGCAAATTGTTGCTAGGGAGGTTGGACTGTAGCAGAATAGTTTTGCGGCTTTAATTTTTAATTTCCTCTCACTAATTTCTCATGTGTTTGGAATATCAGATCAAAATTTTTTTTTTTACATTGTCTCTGACTTTGATATGTGTTGCTTTTCTCTCCTTAAAAGCTTTCCAACTTGTTTTTCATGGGGAATTTAGCTTCTAGATTTTGAAGATTTTTTTTGCTCTAATTCTGTCTTATTTAACCCTTTTTTTCTATATTAGATAACTATGAAATAATAAAAAAATGCAAATTTCACATGAAGTTAGTGTTTCTTTTTAACTAACATCTCATGTAGAATGAGTTTAAAGAAAATTTTTTGATAGCATTTCAAACTAAATGTACACCAAACAAATTGTCATGTTAAAGGGAAACAATTTAGAATTTATCCTCTTTCTACCTATTGATCAATAAATAGGGGACTATAAATGCCTATAATCCCAGCACTTTGGGAGACAGGCTGGTGTGTCACCTGAGGTCAGGAGTTCGATACCAGCCTGACCAACATGATGAAACCCCGTCTCTACTAAAAATACAAAAATTAGCCAGGCATGGTGGCAGGTGCCTGCAATCCCAGCTATTTGAGAGGCACAAGAATGGCTTCAACCCTGGAGGCAGAGGTTGCAGTGAGCAGAGATATTGCCATTGTACTCTAGCCTGGGCAACAGAGCAAGACTCTCTCAAAAACAAACAAAACAAACAAAAACACTTTAACCTCAAATGTAGACTATTCCAGAGTTGTGACACTATATTTTTTTAGTACTATTAGTACACAATTATTATCCAAGAGGTTTTCTTGTATTGGTGTTTACAAAACAATAAATAACATGTTCATTGCAAGTTGTCTGCTAAGTATTTAGTATAGTTCTAGGCCCAGATGTTAAATGTGTGGTACAACAGATGTATTTCTTGACATCACTGCTTATAATATAGAGAGATATACAGACTTATAGATAGATGATTACAATACTTGCAGTGAGTGCAATTATTAGGTAAATATACCCCTGAACTATATTTAGGCAACCAGAAAGGCTTCTGCAGGAAGGGATGCCTATGCTTACATTTGAAGATTTGGCAGGGATTAGCTAGAGAAATGGGAAAAGTCAGTTTGCAGATGGAAGAAGGGGAAGGAGAAGGTGTTCTAAATAGAAGGAAGAGCCTGACAAAGGCCTTGATTTTAAAGAAACCGTGTGTTTGAGGAGCTGAACCCCGTTCAAGGCAAGATGTCAAGCAGGATATATAAAGGATGAGTCTGCAGAGATATTCAGGGTGTGGTAAATGAAGGGGCTGATAATGGAGCTATATTAATGAGTTTGGAATGTAACATGCTGACAGAGTAGAACGATTGATGGTGGCTGAGGGGCCTTCCTAAACAGGGTAACAGCATAAGGATTGCTCTGGCTTCCTAGTAGATAAGAGATCGAAGGAGAAAACAGGGGAAGCGAGAAGACCAGTTAGGAAGTAATAAGTTATCCATGGAAGGAGCCTTCACTAATGAAGAATTTCCTGGATTAAGAGAGGGGTTTAAATGAAGACTTTTACTGTAAAAAAAATTTATTCTTCTAAAATGTATACTACACAAAGTTTGCCCCTTTAACCTTATTAAGTATACAATTCAGTGGCATTGATTACATTTATAATGTTGTACAATCATTGCCACTATTTCCAAAAGGTTTTAATCATCCCAAACGAGAAATATTTAAGAGACATTTTGTCTTTTTGTTTTTGTTTTGAGACGGAGTTTTGCTCTTGTTGCCAAGGCTGAAGTACAACAGCGAGTTCTCGGCTCACTGCAACCTCCACCTCCCAGGTTCAAGAGATTCTCTTGCCTCAGCCTCTCAAGTAGCTGGGATTAGAGGCACCCATCACCACACCTGGCTAACTTTTGAATTTTTAGTAGAGACAACATTTCACCATGTTGGCCAGGCTGGTCTCGAACTCCTGACCTCAGTCCATCTGCCTTGGCCTCCCAAAGTGCAGAAATACGTGTGTCACTGCACCTAGCCTTAAGAGACATTTAACACAGGTCTTGGTGACTTACAGGATATAGAGTGGCAGAAGCACTAGAAAATGATGTTGAAGGCTAATTGTTATTACTTTTGCTGTCACGGCTTTTAATTTTTTAATTTAATATTTTCTTGAACTTTCTGTGCTGTCACTGTCAACATTTCAAATCCATGCATTTATCAAGTATGTTTGTAAATCTCCTGTAGGTGGATTTGCTTTTTTTTCCAACAGTACAACCCTAGAGTCTCTTTATATTTAGGGAAGTATGGATATATTTGAATATATTTTGTAATCCTTTATGTGCTTTGATCTTATTTTTTACTTCTGAATATTTTGTAGGTTTTTTTTTTTTAACTTTTACTGGCACAGCAATTTATTTGAAATTATTTCTCACATTTTATGTCTTATTTGTGGAGCATTTTAAAGACAGTATTATTTAGCATATATCTAGTAAGATTCTGCCGGTAAAGAAAGTATTCCCATGTGATATATTTCAGTTCGTTTATTTATCTATTTATTGGGATGGAATTTTGTTCTTGTTGCCCAGGGTAGAGTGCAATGGCACAATCTCGGCTCACTGCAACCTCCACCTCCTGGGTTCAAGCGATTCTTCTGCCTCAGCCTCCTGAATAGCTGGGTTTACAGGAGCCCGCCACCACATCTGGCTAATTTTTTTTTTTTTTTGCATTTTTAGTAGGGACAGGATTTCACCATGTTGGCCAACCTAGTCTCGAACTTCTGACATCAGGCGATGCACCTGCCTCAGCCTGCCACAGTGTTGGGATTGCAGGTATGAGCCACTGCGCCCAGCCTTTTTTCAGGCTATTTTAAATCTTTTGCTGTTCACTGGCTCATTCTCTGTATATAAGCACATTAAATTTACCCAGATATGAAAATGCCTTCCCTTGACCCAGAACTCCCCTACAAACAACTACCTCATGATTTTATTTCTTTATCATCAAATTGTTTGGAATATAATTTGTGCTTGTTTCATCCTCGCCACTCTTTTGCCGTAATCTCTTGCAGCATGATTTCTATCCTAACCACTTAAACGAAATACCTCTCTCAGAAATCAGTAACTCAGTTATAAGGTACAGAAGTCAATGACATTTTTTAAGTTCTGGGTTTTAATTTTAGTCTATAGCATTTTGAAAAATTTCCATCATGTCTTGAATTTAATTATTCTTCTCACTTCCTTTCCAATACTAAGCTTATTTTATTGTAATGTAGTTATTTGTACCACCTTAGAGCAAACTTTTGAAGAACAAGAAACACGTATTAGGCCAGGTGTGGTGGCTCACATCTGTAATCCCAGCACTTTGGGAGGCTGGGATGGGTGGATCACCTAAGATGGGGAGTTAAAGACCAGCCTTGCCAACATGGTGAAACTTCATCTCTACTAAAAATACAAAATTAGCCAGGCATGATGGTGTGTGCCTGTAGTCTCAGCCAATCAGGAGGCTGAGGCAGGAGAACTGTTTGAACCTAGGAGGCAGAGGTTGCAATTAGCCAAGATAGCCAAGATAGCGCCACTGCATGCCAGCCTGGGTGACTGAGTGAGATTCCTTCTCAAAAAAAAAAAAAAGAAGAAGAAGAAACACATACTGCTCATTTTTAATGTCTTCCATAGGCATTATATTGTTCTTAAAACATAAGATTTCAGTGTGTGTGTTTTTAATAAATGATCATTTGAAAAAGTCAACATATTAAAATGCTTTATATGAATGCATTAATATGTTATAGCCTAATATTATTAGATTTTATTACAATCCCAACAAAATAGGAATTTGGCTAAATTTTAGAGGCTAAATTTGTGGAAGAGAAATCTAGAAATCTGTGGATCAAAGTGAATGCATAAACTCACTGAAATTCCTTCCGTGACATTTTTCATAACTTAGGCTTTATTAAGAAATATTTTTAATACTTTGGGTTATTTCTATTTTTTATTACTACTTTTATACTTAAGCCTAATAACATCATTTCCATACATATCTCACTTTTATGGTGGCAGAAATTTTAGTATTTATGTATATACCCCTAGAGTACAACTCCTGGAAAATAATTGTTGGCTTGCATTTATATTACTTTATTATAATTACTTAAATTATTAATGAAAGTATTATATACATATAATACATATGTGTTTGTGTATATGTGTGTGTTTATAAAGATGTGTCTGTGTGTGTGTATATATATATATGTACACACAGAGACACATCTTTATAAGTATACTATATATGTATATATAAATATACTGTATATATATGTGTGTGTACATGTGTATATATCTGTGTGTGTGTATATATATAGTATACTTTTTAAGTATACTATATATAGTGTAAGTATACTATATATAGTATAAGTATATACTTTATAAATATACTATATCTTTATAAGTATACTATAAAGAATAATTCCTGGTCCCTTTGTGGCATTTAAAGGTGTAATTCATCAACTAAACAATTAGTAACCTTAATATGAGTTTATTCCAACTAGCTGTCTAATTTGTTGAACTGTGCTGACTTAGAGCTCTGTTGATTGGAGTTGCAGGGTAGTTGTGAACATGAACTTGCCATCTGGATCGTTTACTAACTGCTCAAATTTCACATGATCACTAAAGGGCTACAACTAAGGCAGTTTTTTTTATTTAGCAGCTTATTTCTTTTACATCAGTGTAACCTCTTGCTTCTGAAAACTGCAAAGCACTAGGTTCTTGCACACTCTTTCTGAGAACAGTATAGGCCAAAAATGAAAGAGAGTGTGGGGATTCTCGCTGGAGGAAGGCTATCCTTTTGAAACTGAGACTTCAAGTAATCGATTCCAAAAAAGGAAATTAGGTCAGTAACCTGATTATGTATGATACAACAAGTTTTCAAAAGAATAGCTGTGTTGGACCATACTCAGACTTGATGACTCACTAAAAAGACGTTAGACTCACAAGTCCTTATAGTTTTGACTTTTTTTTTTTTCAACAAGAAGATACAAAGCAGTAACAGTAAAGGGAAAAGGCACATGGGGTATAGTCTGAAGGAATAAGGTGGAAGTTGCCAAGTCCTCTCTTAAAGTTTCAGAGGACACACTTGATCCCTCCAATAAAGCTGAGACAACACATGCAGTGTTGCCTGCCAAGGAAGCTCATCTGAACCTACGTACCTAGTCATAGTGTCAACATAACTGATTTCAGTCAGTGAAGCTATAGACTCCCAGAAGAAAAGCGACTCTTTACTGGAAGTCCCACTGTTTGTTTAAACTATCTTGACATACTGGTATTATAGTATGGATGAAGTTCTCAATTCCAAGAACTCGATTTCCAAGAACTGTCCAAAGGCCAGTTGTGAAATTAGGTCCTTGAGAATGGCAGGGTTTGAGTACCTGAAGTCTGCTGAGCTAAGTCATTCCTGAACAACGCTTTTGTTTTGCTTTTGCTTTTGTTTTTCATATTCTAAAGCCTGAGAAAATCTCTGTCTTCCCAGCAGCAGCCTTCTCTTCCCAAATCCCAGAACCACTTCCCTTACATGGAGCCTTTTAAAGAGGTTCTCAGGATTTTGTTTTGTTTCATTTTGCTTTCACAAAAATTTACTAAACCTAGATTGCGTGCTTAAATAATTAAAAATTCTGTTAAGAACATTTGGATTTTCTTACAGCTGAAGTTTCAATGATAGAGGGAAACAAATTTTTTAAGAGATTGCACCTAGGAGGCACCACACAGCTTGGCTAAGAGAGCTCCAGGAATATTATGGGCTGGATATGCCTCTTTCGTGGTTGTATTACCTGGGGTAAAACTAGACTACTTTAACAAGGAGACTCAACACCAATGGACTTGCAAAAGAAGAGTATATGTCTCCCTTGTGCTTCATATTTAAGTGAGTAGTTAGGTCTGTGGGTGAATTTCCCTTAGGAAGTCACTCCAAAATGAAGTTTTCTTTCTTTGTGCCATCATTCAAGAAATTGTCATCATCTCCATAGCCAAAACTACCTAATCATAAGTTCTGAACAGCAGGAAGGGGAAAGAGTACAGAAGACATAACACTGTCTTTGGGACCTGGTCTAGAAGTTGTAAGTTTAACTTTCAACTTCCTCCGCTGGAGAAAACATAATCACATGAATATACTTAACGTTAACAGAGGACAGTATATGCAGTTCACCCATGTGCTCAAAAAGAAGAGAAATATGTATTGTGAGTCAACCTTCAGTCTCTACCTCATGTAAGATATATATTATTTGGCCACAAATTAATATTGGGTATTAACTAAAAGATCATAAAGCAATATTAACACATTAGTATTCAATGTAAATCAGTAACAAAACAAGAATTCCTTCCTGGTCAACATGGTGAAACCCCGTCTCTACTAAAAATACAAAAAACTTAGCTGGGCATGGTGGCGTGCGCCTGTAGTCCCAGCTACTCGGGAGGCTGAGGCAGGAGAATTGCTTGAACCCTGGCGGCGGAGGTTGCAGTGAGCCGAGGTCACGCCACTGCACTCCAGCCTGGCGCCTGGTGACGGAGTGAGACTCTGTCTCAAAAAAAAAAAAAGAATTCCTTTATAGGAATTTACTTTGAGGTCAACTGTTTGAGAACATTTCTTTTGAATAAAAATTAAAAGGATCTCTGCATTTCTTTAAAATGTGTTTAGGGATTTACATGTGAGAAGTTTTTATTCAGAAATCGATATCTATCTAAATGTAGAAGTGATTTAACAAAATGTTTTTAAATATTCAATAAACATTAAAAATATAAAGCTACAGAAATTAAATAAAAGAAGTAGATAATAAGCTATCTTTATGAATTAACAAACCAAATGGCTTTTAAAAATAGAACTCTTACACTGTGCTCTGTGTGGCACCTAGAACTTTTTAAATATTTTTTCTTCAGCTTAACCCTCTTAAAAGTGGCAGATTGAAAAAAGCACACTGAAACTATGCAATTACATAGATTAATTTCATACTCACTTCTTACTTCTGGTACTAATCTTTTTCAAATAGAGTGAAGAATTGTCTAGAAATAACCTGTTTGATTTTTATCAGGAAAATCACTTTTTAACAAGATTTATATAATAAAAGTCCAGCACTTCTAAGGAATTTTATATCAGTTTTGTTGTTTATGAGGTGCTTACCACATAGATGATATCCATTACTAAGTGCTTTTCTTTTATACATATTTTTCAACATTTTACATATAGATTTTTCTGGAAAATACAAATGGCTGTGTTTTCTCATAAACATACAAGCTTTTCTTTCGATCTTGAAAGCATAGCAATGAGTGTGTTTTGTGGAATCTTGCTGACTCTTTATTAAGGAATTTGAGGGCAATTTAGGCGTAAAGTATTCTGGAGCTTTAAGCAGTCACTGAATGTCAGCCAGATCCCAGGTTCCCATTACATCTCCTGGACAAATTGCTGAATTATTGAACACACATGAACACTGTGCAATCTTGATTAGAGAATTGTTAATCAACCCATCATGGTATGCAGGTCAAAACCCAATTAGAAAACTGTGATTGGAATGTATGATGAAGAAGCAATTAATTGCCTAGTTAAAAAAAAAAAAAAAAGGTGAATTATTTGCTCTTTCCTGTACTCCATAAATTTTTGTAATCATTAATTCTCCAATATTACTACATTTATAAATTTTTAGAAAATGGTTTGTGATAAAAAGTGTATTCACCTTCAAGCAAATACTTTACTTGTCACTATGGCTTATTTAAAATACCATTGTTCCAGCCTTTGTCCTGGATTTTATTGTTTTCTTCCCCTAAAATAAATTATGTATGAAGTTTTAGGGAGGCTTTGAAGTTCAATCAGTTTTAGCAAAAGAGTAGTACTTTGCAAATAGTTAAATTAGAATTCTGCTTGTAATTTATCCCTTTGAAACATTTCTGCATCAGAGAGATCTGAAAAATAAATGAGCAGCCGTGTTCACTAGTTTTACAAAATACATCGTTAGGACACCAAGGAGAAAAAAGTTTGCCTGGATTTTTCTTAAAAGAATCATGATAGGATTGGAAAAAAAGGAAATATTATATTAGTTTATTAATCAGTAATGTAGAAAACTAGAAACTCAAGTAAATGCTATCTGATGTGAAGGGAAAGGGGAGGGAACTGTGACTTTTGAATTTAAGTAGGAAGAAGTTTTAAAAATAATATTTTCACAAAGCTATTTTAAGAAGGTATTAAACCTTTTAGTTACTTGGTCTGGGAGCCTAACTTGGACCAACCATTCCTCTTTTCCTCTATTTTTATAAACTTGTAGAATGCGGATGAGGTTTATCCTGCAAAATGCTCATGTCTACAGTGTCCTTTCCATATTTTTCAGAGTAGGACAGTTCTTGTTAGCTATTAGGATCTGGTGTCAACTTCCTTCATATTTAAGACTGCCTTTTCCATTTGTTTATTTGTAGGATGATATCACAAGGGAGTTATCTTCCTTTTCTTATTTGCTTTTCTTCCTTTTGTTTTATTTTGGGGGAGATTTGTTTTCCCTTTCCTCAAGAATGGTATGGCTGCCATCTTGACCATGAGGAAATCCTGTCCATTAATGTGGTACAATGTAAATTTCACTTGCAAATATTTTATAAACAATTAGTTCATATGTGCTTTGCCCCCTTCAAAGTTATGACTTTGGGAAGTTGTTTAAACTGAAACTAATTTTTGTTTTTAAAATATTGCTGTTATATTTTTAGAATTTGTGTCAAATCTTGAGAAAATACTTTGAATAATTATAATCATTGACAAATATTTGTATTTTGTATGTAGATATCATGTTCTGAATCTTCCAAAGTTTCCATGACCGTATCTGGCTATGTGGAAAACTTATCTGGATAATAATAGTTTGATCGAGACCACAAACATCATAAGATTTGGTAAAAAGAGAAATCAGGAAATTTTTTTGTCCTTTGAAAATAAAGTAGTATGAGAAGAAATGTAAAGCTGTCTTTTCTATTTTACCCTACTCTTCCCCAAGACCAACTCAATTACTCTCAGTGATTGTGCCCTGGAGAAAAGCTACATATTCAGACTGCTCATTATCTACTGGTGGCACCTACGATTCTGTTTAAAATGGCTTGCATTAGAGAAATAATAATTTTTATTCAGGAACAAGGCTTTTGTTTAACATATTGCCTGTATTCTAGTCTTCCTAAGAGAATGGAAAAAGAAAAAATTTTTAAAATATCAGATATAAAAATAAGAACAGACTTTTTTTCTCCTTCTCTTTCTAATAAAGAGATTGATAATAAGGCAGGAGATTTTCAATTCCAGTCCACCCTGGTAGAGCCTCAAATTGTGTACAGTTTGAGATTGTGGACAATTATTTAAATTAATTAAATTAGCCATTTCAATTGACAAATACAATTGTATATATATTGCATGTATTATGTTTTCAAATATATATACATTGCGGAATGGCTAAATTGAGCTGATTCACATGCATTACATCACATACTTACTATTTTTTTGTGGTGACAACACTTAAAATGTACTTTTTTGGCAGTTTTCACGAATGTAGTCGACCCTTTAACAACATGGGTTTGAATTCTGCAGGCACTTCTTATACACACGTTTTCTTCCATCTCTGCTTCCCCTGAGACATTAAGACCAACACCTCCTCTTTCTTCCTCTTCAGCATGAAGATAATGAGGACGCAAACCTTTATGATAATCCACTTCTACTTAATGAATAGTCATTATTTTCCTTTTGATTTATTAATAACATTTTCTTTTCTAGCCTACTTTATTGTAAGAATACTGTATATAATCTAACATACAAAATACGTGTTCATCGACCATTTATGTTATTGGTAAGGCTTCTTGTCAACAGTTGGCCATTAGTAGTTAAGTTTGGAGGAAGTCAAAAATTATATTTGGATTTTCAGCTGCATGGAAGGCTAGCACCTCCAACTCTTACATTATTCCAGGATCAACTGTACATTGTTATTAACTTAACTGTACACAGTCCTTTCCAAGAGCTGTGAAGCTTTACTTATCTAAAAGCACTTAGCCATGTATTTGACCAACTGAGCTTAGAACATGCAACTTCTTCCTCCACCCATTGCCCTTGTCTAGGAGTACTTTATTGTCTACAAAACACTATCCTATAATGGTAGGCAATTCTAAGACACAGTTCTAGTCATATTGGTTTAAAATCTTAAATTGTCCACCTTTGTCTACAGAGAATTTTTAAACTGAAATGCATACAAGGGGAAAACTTGTAATATAAATGCATTACTTTGGCCCAGATATAATAGGGAGTGGAAGAACTGTCCAATATAAAGAAAGAATGCTCCAGTTAATATTCAAATTCATGTTAAAGTAGAAAAAGCACTATCCCTGTGTGCACATGTTCGCATGTGCTGAATCTGAATTGAGCTCCTCCCCTCCATCTGTGAAGAGATTGTGTAGCGTTATCCAATCACTCATTTGCTGGTGTACATGATCGTCATGACTGTCATGACTTAGCTCTGTGCACACTGCCTAGACTGTTTCTTTCCATTATTTTCTGTGCTTCAACCATAATGTATAGGTGGCAACTGTGCTATTCTATATATATAACCTAACTTATGCCTTTGTGTATTTGCTTCTTGATTCTCTTTGTCATGAATATCCTTTCTCACCTTGTCTGTTTTTCCTGTCTTGAAAAACTGCTAGTTTTATTTAATTGGCAGAGTCTCCTATATGCAATTTTCCCCATTTCTTGCACCCCAGCCCTCAAATGTTAGCTATTTACTCCTCTCTGCAGGGGATTCTGTGTATAAATCTGTGTTATCATACTACATTCTAGCTTATCGTTTGTATTTGAATATTGGTATCTTCCAGCATCTTGGGTATGAAGGAACATGCCAAATCTTCCAAACCCTAGGCAAATAACAATGCTTAGAATATAGTAGGTATTTAATAAGTGCATCAGGAAATGGGAATAAAGGAAAAAAAGAAGAGAGAGAGAGAGAATTGGTTGGGGAATACATACGTGCTGCCACTTATTACCTTAGATAAGTTATTATCACCTTTTATTCAGATTTTTGAAGGAAAAGTAATACCTATCTGGCAGGTTTGTTTTAAGATTCAAAACAAAGGTAAAAGGAAAATACTGGAAATGGCCAAATATTTTGCCTCACTGGATAAAACTTTATCTAACCTTCATTTACTGTTTAATGTGTAAGCAAAAAATAGAGTGCTTTGTGATGAAGCCAGTTAATGTAATGGACCTAAACTAGTGCCAATAATGAGTTTTATGCTCCTGCTGTGTTGACCAGCTTTCATGCATGAAAACCTATGAGGCACAAGCAGATAATCTTAAGATGCATTTTATTGATGCTTTTAAGTAAGAAAAACATAAGATTCATACTAGTTAAATCATATCAAGACCTGAGTGGTATTAAAGTTGAAGTGCATTGTAAAGATAGCCTTAACATTTCCTTAGGTAACGGTGAACATTGTGTTCAAAAATTTTAAGAAAGTTTTCTATTGAACTTTGACCTAACTATAAAAAATACCAGGTAAAATAAATATTTTCTGGGTTCATCATTGTTGGATATTTGATTATCTAGAGAACAACTATTTTGTGAATGGAAATAAATAGGAATATTTTATTTTATCCTAGTACAGTTATCTAGAGAGTTCATTGATTGCTTCAGAACAGTTTCACAAGAAAATGCCACTTTATCATGTATTTCAAAATTTTTCTAATGAAAGACTGATAATAGTTTATAAATGTTCTAATTTCAGCTAAAAGGAACATCAAGGAAATGCACTCCAGTTAGTTTTTAAAACATCTTGATGAAAATTCCGTTTCCTCATGGTCTCACAAAAAGAAAGTGTCACACTGAGGCAGCTGTATTCATACTTCACTTTTACAAATCTAGAAACAGCATTCAGCATTTCTGAAAGGAAAAATTAAGATTACTCTCTGCGTTAGTCTGTTTGCGTACTGCTATAAAGAACTGCCTGAGACCGGGTAATTTTTGAAGGAAGGAAGTTTAATTGACTCACAGTTCAGTATGGCTGGGGAAGCCTCAGGAAACTTAGAATCATGACGGAAGGTGAAGGGGAAGCAGGCACCTTCTTGACAGCGTGGCAGGAAGGAGAAGTGCCAAGTGAAGGAGGAAGAGCGCCTTATAAAACCATCAGATTTCCTGAGAACTCACTATCACCCCCATGATTCAGTTACCTCCACCTGGTCTCGCCTTTGACACATGAGGATTATGTGGATTACAATTCAAGATGAGAACTGGGTGGGAACACAAACACTAACCATATCTATCTCAATACATTTTTTGTTTAATCTAGGTAGATTTCTCTACTGAGTGATTATCTACAATATGTCCTAAGGAGTACATTGTAATCATGACAGTTCTTGGGCATCTCAGATATATAAGAGGCATGAGGATATCTAAAATAATTTTATAACCATAATAAAATCACATTTGATTCTGAAGCAGTAACTATGATATGGCACATAGGTTAAAAACCAGGCATACTTAAAATATAGTTATAACCAATGAATAGAATATAACTGATATACTCAAGTGCAGCAGACTTATCTAAGTAAGTGGTACAAAGGAAAAGAGGACTTTCACTTCCACGGACATAGGCTGTAATCTCAAGACTGAATGACTCTTTGAGAATCAGGCATCTTCCATACTTCTCTCTCACTTTGTCTGAAAACGGCTGCTGAGATTCCACTTGACAACCAACGTCTTTATCATCACCATCTCAGAAAATGAATCCTCAAGACAAAAAGATAATTCATATTTAAATTCCAGTAACAGAATTTATTCAAAGTATTTTCTTTGGTGAAAATTTACCTGCAAAAATCTATAGTTTTGCTCTTAAATGTCTATAAAATGGAATCTGTAGGTAGTCTTCAAGACTTTTTTTTTCATATTTACCAGCCCACTCGTCTTTCCCTTTGCAAATGATTCTTTAATGCTCAGGACTATGTTATAGTTATAGGATTTATTTCAAACACTTATGTAATTAATTTTAAGGCAAAAATCTTCATTGTTATTAAAATACTAAAAATATTCTCTCTTCTCTTTTAAAAACATTTCTTTCTCACTCAGGCAATCAAACTAAGAAAGCACTTCTAGTACAGGAAGACATGGTTTTGGTGAATATTTTATAGCAGTATATAAAACAGGATGTTCCTAGTATTTTTACTGCCGTAAGATTCCAAACATTTTAGAGCTTCAGTTTGCAAAAGTTTCAAAGAATCAGCTATGAAAATTGCATAGTAGGTTTATTTGCATTGCGTACCAGGGAGAAAATTTTTAGCTCAGAGCTATTTTAGACATGACTGGGTAAAAATGAACTCTCTTACTACCCCAAGAGTATGCATACATTTCTATAATAAATAATGAAGAATGAAAAAGGTATGAAAAATATTACTGCATTTGGAATTAGGTCTTTTCTCCAAGTTCTTTGAAGGGAGGTTAATGTGTAAAAGGGCATCTCTATTCATGGCAGTCTGAATGCTGATAAATAATACATAATGCTAGCAATTATAACCTAATTTCAATATTTATTGAAAACTGCCATTTCAGAGCAATCAAAGCACATCACAAATTGTACTGTTACCTACATTTGTGTAAGTTTTCTGTAAACATTGAATTTCGGTAATTATCATTAGTATAATTTATTATTCAATTATTGGAGTCTTGAATCCATATGGAAAATAATTCAAGTCTTACACTATCTTCTTTTGTATCTATTATATTCTTTATATATTTGATACAAATAAAGGAATCAGTTATTCAATGAGACCAGTAAAACATATTTTATGGAGATGGCTATTTCTGAAAAAAACTATAAAGTCACGAAACTTGCTTTTGATATCCTCACATTTCTACAGTCAGTGTTATTTCTTGGCAACTTTTGCATCAAAGGCAAGCATACATAACTTCCTATGGAATTTCGGGACGCTTATGTTCTGATAGTGCTCAGATTTCACTATAGAGACCCTGGTTGACAAAATGTGCACTCATTCTCCCAACAGAACTCAGCTTTCTAATCAGTGAAGAAGCAATATTACCTGTTCTGTGCCAGACATTATGATAGGAACATGGTGTATATTACAAAAATGATAATCACTTAAATAAGATGTTTGTAACATTCTTTGCCCTATAATAGTTTATAATCTGGTGGAAAAGATGGACATGTGATTAATGCATACTATCATAAAAATAATATAACAAATAACATTTATTTTTCAGGAACCCTTTTAAACAATTTACATGTATTAATCCTTATAACACTCCTAGTGGGCACTATCAAGATCCCCATTTTATAATGAAGAAATTATGACAAAACAGTAATGCCTTTCTCCTTAAAAGGGTCATAGAATTAAATCTGTAAGAATAGTGTTATACATATGATTACCTCCATGTCACATTTAAGGAAGCAGAGCCACATAATTGAAATGACTTTGCAAACATCACATATTTCAGCAGGGTGGAGCCAGATGCTAACCCTCTGTTTTCTGATTCCACGTCCACTGCTCACTTTACCACAACAGTTGTTCATATGTTGACAATTAAGGCTTAGTGTTATAGACAAATTCACAAGCAATAGGAATATTTTATTTCAAATAGTGCTAGAAAGATAATAGACATAAAATCAAATGTGTTAGTCACTTGAGCCACAAAACGAGAAGCTTGCATTTCCAGCAGTGTGTGAAGTGTAAGGTGGAAATACAGCCTTGTCAATGTGTCTGCATTTCTACAGAACGCGTGGTTTAGCAGGATCACTGGGAGGGAACACACACAGTGACCACAGAAGGAGTTTGGAATATTCCTGTTTATTGGAATTTATAACAAAAGTTGATCTTTCATTTGCATTAAGAAGCTATGTAGCCTTAAGTGTGTTAAAAAAAAAAAAAAAAACACTGCAAAGGCAGTAAAATGACTTCTTTTGATCTTAAATATGCTAATTAATGTTTACTTTAAGTCTCCAAGAATGGGTACAAAGGCTATGAGCAATACAGCATTTCCCAAATTTTGTGACCAGTAAAACTTCCCCTACCAATAACACCTACACCCAAAAAGCATGTAAAGCAAATGAAAAGGCTGACAAAAATAAGGATTTATATTTTTCTCCAGTATAATAGAATAATCTACAGGGATAGTGAGATAAAATTTAAGTTTTCTAAAGAAAACTTAATAGGTGGATGCCTACAGGGCATTTTAATATAAAAATTTATGTTTGTGCTTCCACTATAGAAATACATAAGGAGTTTTCAATATTTTAGTCTTTTGCCAATGTATAGTAATCAGAAGTGGCATCTTGAAATCAAATATGCTTATTTAATAAGACTATAGCATACCTTGGAGATACGTAATAAAGTGTAACAATGTCTGGATGTGTAGAGAAGTTATGGGGGACATAACTGGTAACTGTGAAACAGATTGTGCAGCAATTTATGAAGATGACAAAATACTTTTGGTATGCAAATATTGAATAAAATTAGCAAGGAAGTATTATATAACATTGTTCTTCCCGTTTTACTATCATATATTTTAGGAACTGTGTTTTTATACTACCACAATCTGGATACATCCAACTGCTGATAATATTGGAGATATTTACACAAAGGATTACAATATTTTATTGCTCAAATGTTCAACTTCAAAGATGGGCATTTTATGGGAATCACGACGTAAAAGGAAAAATGCTATAACATAGGAGTATCTCTTGTGAAACTATCTATCAAATAATACAACTTCAAAATGCATAAAACAGGAACTGCATTAACTGTAGAAACTACAAACAAGAAAAGATAGGCTCAACATGATGCTAGAAAGGTTCTTCCCTTTCTAAGGCCATGAAAGATAAAATACACAAAATATTCATACAGATAAGGAAAATATCAATAAGATATTGAATATAATACATACACCTAAACATATACACTGATATGTTTCATTATATTAAAAAGAGGCCTTATTTCAAATGTCATGGGATATTTAAATAAATCAGAGAGTAAATTTGAAAATAGACACATGTAATGCTGTTGGGCTTAGAAAATCATACCCAATGCATGGCGATTTGGCTTGCTAAGTACTTTGCCCTGAAGGACTTTGGAACATTTCTGAAGCAGCCTCAGAACCAAGTGACTCCTTCCTCAAAGATCCTGTCAGAGGTCATCTGCTGTAACTTCTTCTGCCTGATCCCCTCACATCAAGTATTGCCACCTAGAAATCATGCTCCATATAGAAGCCAGTGATAGCATAATAAACAGCAATCAGCAATCCAGCAGTTTCTTTATCTCTTTTTTCATTCTAAATCTCCTTTTATTCATCAAAACACTCACATTTTACTATAGATTTCTACTCTACTAGAAGTCAGTTTAATCTTTTCTCCCTTCTGCTGTTTCCCGGGGTTTTTATTCCTTACATGTGCTCACTACTTTTTTCGCCAAGAAGCTTCCAGTTCCATTTGTAACTCAATTTCTAACCCAAGTCTCTTAACTGTCACTCTGTTTCCCACCTTGTGTAATTCTCACAAAAGATTCATTTCACATGGTATGTATTTATGATTTTTTTCTCTTTCTAGGCATCAGACATATTTTATTTGCTATTGCACTAATATGAATGATAATGGAAAAATTTTACTCTATTTCAGGAAACTTTTTATAAATTACAATGACTGGTAGTAACATAACAATGATTAGAATTACTACACTTTTCAAGGATTTGCAAAATTTATACTCATACTATGGAAGTTACACACTTACGGGAATTAAATTGAAAAGGCAACACCCTCATTTTTGTAAATAGCTAAAAGGAAATAACATCTAATACTTCAGTTAGGTGCAGCTCTTAAGTACTCTTCCCATGGTAATTGCCATTGTGAAATTAATAAAAACTTGTCATGCAAATGGTGTACCAGTGAAATTAAGAATAGTAGCAAGACTTTGAAACCTTTTTTTTTTCCCCTCTTGATTTTTACTAAGTAACGTCTAAAAAATAAGGCAAATTTTCTTGGATATCTTAATTACATAGTTATTTGTACAAATGACTCTAAGATTTTATTGACATATGTCTTTCAAGGCAAAGTAACATAGTATTGTTCTCCTACAATTGATTGTCATAAATAACCTGATCGTTGACAGTCTGATATAATATTAAAAGGAAAAGTAGAAAAAAATAGTATTTAGGTCAGTTTGACTTCTGCCCCCCAAATGCTTAACTTTAAGTCACTTCTGCCCTCCAAATGCTTAACTTTAATCACTCTTTATGATCTGAGAAACTAGAGAAGATTAAAAAGTAAATAGCTAACTCCTCCTACTACTAATGATGGAGAAAACATAAGTTGATACACCAGCGATTTAAAGCACGGTAAGATATATTTAGGATGGCATGGGTAAGGGAGTATACCAGTGATTAAAACCAGGGCATTTTAATTCTTTCCTCACTTTTATTCTAAAGATTTTCTTAAGAACTGTTTGCGGATTTCAACTTCCATATTAATAGAGATGTTGCCGACAAGTTGAATAACTCCAAATAAGATTGTAAGAAATGTTTTAAAAGTCTAAAAACAGAGCACTGTGACTAAGTGAAGTTTAGTATTCATGCCTTGATGATTAGATTGACCACTAACATGACGTAACCATAGAGAATCATGTGAAATAAGGATGGAGGATATTAGGCAACGTGTATGTTACTATAAAATATTAACGATCTTTTATCACAATAATAGGAGTCTCACTATCTGTTAATGGTATTAAGATATTGAAGTAAAACAAAGAATTTATTAAATTTAAATTTCTATATTGACTCACGTATTTAGTAACGAAAAATAAATTTAGTCATATCTATATTAAAAAGTAGTTTGCTAAATCACAACTGTCACTTTATAATAGCAAATGCAAAAGTAGTTGCAGAATAATGATCATTAATTTTCTCAAAACTAAATCACTCACTTTGAATTTAAATAATAAAGAAAATAGGGACTTCTTGCCAAGCAATTGTGTTTTACCATATCAATAAACACATTATCATACATGAATGAAGATAATTTTCTGAGAACTAGGAGTCAAGATTACTTCGAACAAATTCATAATCACTACTAATGTGCTTTATTTTTAAAGTGGAATATTTAATTTTTATGTCATATTGCACTTCTTCATAGCCTTGATAATGGCATTTTTATTATGAATGGTTTCATATTGTGTACACAAAAATGCATTTGTTATTTAAAATAGAACAGCAAATTTTAAAATAACATTTGTTGTATAAGCAATTTTATGAAATAACTCACCATTTTTTTTTTTAGGTTAACACATTCTTTGCAAAGATAGCATATACTTCTTTAAAACCAACTAATTTAATCAAATTCATTGAAATTCAAGTAACCTGCATATTCTAAACACTGAAGAGTACAAAGATGACAGTAAGATTCTTCTCTTAAATAATTTTAGTTTGAGAGTATAGATTAGCCATATACACAACATTCTAAAATGAAAGATAAAATGATTGCTGTTAATGATAAAAATGATTGTGAGACATCAGATGAGATGTAAGGGAGATCTTAGCCAAATAAATGATTGATCAATCATTTGAAGTATGACCAGGATTGGCTGGTAATTAGAAAAGTATGTTTAAAATGAAGACAACAAAAAGTATATATTTTTTTTGTTTCTAGGAAAAGCAAAATTGTACCAAAGTGAAAAGGAAATAATATATTAACCGAAACAAATAATATTTGCTAGTCAAGATTATGCTAAAACTGACTTATTTAATCACTTGAATATTGTTTAACCATATCGCTAATCTACAATCAGAGGACAGTAAATAATGCTAAAATAAATCAAGATGTCATACCAATCAGTTTTATTTAGAAATATGGTAATAAAGACCAGAAAAACAGCTGTCAGAGTTAGTATATCCTTGGGAGAATAATGGTTTAGAGGATGAACTATGATCACTTTTTGTTATTAATCTTTCATACCACTTGATTTTTTATTTTTAAAAATGCATGTATAATTTTACTAAAATATATAACGAAAAGAGTAATTGAAGAAATAAGTGGAAGAAAGAAAAAGATTACAGGACTAGAAACTTAAGAAAACATTTCATAAAAATATCTAATACAAAGATAAGAATAAAGAAAATTAAAGAGGCAAAACCCAAAATATTTAGAGGATCAATCCAGGTAGTTCATCATTTGATAACGGGAGTTCCACAACTATCAAATAAGTAATGAGCTGGCCTAAAACGAACCGTCTTTGGTAACACACGTCAACATTCCCCAGGAAGGAGATCTTCAGGAATTCCACCAGATTTTTTTGTTTCTTGTTTTAAGTTTTATAATATAAAGTCGCTGGTGATACTCATATAGAAGTAATTTCAAAAGTGACTTAAAGATTAAAATATTAAAACACTTAAATCAAAATAGTTTCAAAAGATAAAACTAGGAATACTACCAAAAGCGACTATTTCAAGTATGTGAGGAAGAAAAGAAACTGAAACTGATGTCTAAATGAATTACCAGTGTCAATAGTTGGGAAGATTTTTAGAACATGGGAAACTTAAGCATGATTTTCGGCAGAATGTGGGAAGTCAGGGAAGGGAGAATGCAAATTTACAATATATTGGTGTAAATGTTACGCTTTGTTGAAGAAATGGGACTTGTTACAGAGGAAATTACAAAATGGCTTTCTCTTTCCATGTCACTGTCTTTAAAACAGGTCTGTGGACCTTTTCTATATCAGTTCTAGATGAAACCTCAGGTAGATAGTATAGACGTCTTTGTTGCACTCAGGAATGAATTTTTTTTATAGTGTCATTTTGAAATACTGTTCCAATCTCGTCTTGTAAATGAAATCTCAGTCAATGTAAAATTTTCATTTCACCATTTTGTCTTTTTTGAGTCTGGGAAACCCATGGTGGGAAGCTGGGGTGAGGTCAACATCTCTTTCTGTTGCTGCTTCTTATGTCGTACTCACAGGCTATTGCTTGGGCCCAGAGAGTGAAGCTGTAAAAATGAGAAAAGACAAAGTTTTATGTAAGCAGAGTTGTCATCAGATAATGTTACCCTCTGGCTGAGGCAACTGTCCAAAACCAACTCTGCCATTGGCCACGTGGGTTCCGGGGAAACCCACCCCTGATGGTACCCACCACAGCCTCCGCTCCCACCCTCGGCTCCCATATCTGGCAAGATACTTATGAATTTGCCTCAAGCCTTAGCTGGCAGAGGTCATCCCTGTGTTACAGTTATCTCCAGTGATTTCCTTGGATAAAATCCCTTTGAGTAAAGAAGAATTCAACCACATTTCTTCAGTGAGGCCAATGTCTAGCCCACAGAAAATGTGACTGAACTTTTGCCCAGACTTCCGGAGATACTGAAGCATTTTACTCTTATGGAAATATTTCTTGGCCAGGCATGGTGGCTCACGTCTGTAATCCCAGCAGTTTGGGAGGCCCAGGTGGGTGGATCACCTGAGGTTAGGAGTTTGAGACCAGCCTGGCCAACAAGGTGGAACCCCTGTCTCTACTAAAAATCCAAACTTAGCTGGGTGTGATGGCGGGTGCCTGTAATCCCAGTTACATGGGAGCTGAGGCGTGGGAATTGCCTGAACCCAGGATCCCGAGGTTGCAGTGAGCTGAGATCACACCACTATACTCCAGCCTGGGCAACAGAGAAAGTCTCTGTTTGTAAATAAGTAAAGATTTCCACACTCTCCAGCTCAAGCCAATCTCTGGCCTTCAGGCTTTTAAGACATGTATCAGGTCCATGTCCCTACATACTACCCAACAACAATGATAATAATAGAACATACACCAAGTTCTGTGTATCTTCCTCAAAGTCCCCCTTGGCCAATGCTTCCAGTACCTTCTTTTTACCCCTCCATGTCCATTCTCTATCTGGTTCCAACCCTTCCTGTTTGCCCCTGGATGGTTTGCCACACTTCCAGTCCTCTAGCTCTAGTTCTGCCAAGCACCATCAGGAGAAGAATGTGTGGAGGAAAGAGACACAGAGGCATTCACTTTTCTGACTTTGTCCCTGCCAGGCTCTGGGTTGGCAGTGGCGCTGTTCCTGTCTTAAAGACCCAGATCCTCCTGGAATCCTGTCCTCAGCTATGCTGCCACATGTCTGGGTTCTGAAACCTGCATTTCTATTTCCGTCTTCAGGTTCAGGGATGGTTAGAGTTGCTCTGTTGCTCATACCAGAGGCTGCTTGCTCTATTTTTGTTTTCCCTCAACCTTCTTCACAACTTTATAAATAGTTTCTCTACTAAAACTTCTTTATTAAAACGCTAATTGTGTTATCTGTTCCCTACTGGGACCTTGAATGTTGTGTTTGAATTAACATGAGGTGAGGCACCCTACTCTCTCTGTGCTACTCTCTAACATTTTGTACTATTCTTCTGATTGATTTTTTTTTCTTGAGACAAGTTCTTGATCTGTCACTCACATTGGAGGGCACTGGCATGATCCTGGCTCCACTGTAGTTTTGAACTCCTGGGCTCAAGCAATCCTCCCTCCTTAGTCTTCTGAGTAGCTGGGATAACAGGCGTGAGCCACCATGCCTGGCTCTTACTAATCCATATTAATATGCCAACTACCTCTTTCAAAAAATCCTCATCAGAGTCTTACCAAATTTAATGAGAAATTATACTCTTATCTAACCTGAAAGTAGATGATGCGTGAATGCTGGAACAACCAGTTTTATAACTATAAAAGTACTTGGCAGAAGCGGCTTAGCACCTCAGTGAGAATGTGGCAAAAGAGAGAAAATAATGAGGTCTGAGGGAAGAAGAAGGGAATGAAATGTTCAGGCAGGAAAATGAGGAGAAGTATTTTTTCCTCTGAGATAACAGAAAAGTTAAAAGTTACATGGTCCCAGCTACTCGGGAGGTGGAAGTGGGAGAATGACTTGAGCCTGGGAGGCAGAAGTTGCAGTGAGCTGACATTGCGCCTGGGAAACAGAGTGATACTCTGTCTCAAAACAAACAAACAAACAGCAACAAGAAAAAAAAAACAGTTATATGAAGGGGCACAGAGGAAATGTTTAGGTAAAGAGCAAGACTGCAGAAAGCCTCACTGTTGTCAGTAAAAGAGTAATATAGTTGCAGGGCTCATCTGCTCAGAGTGAGAAGGGGTGTGATGAAGACTTGGGAGAGTTAAATATTTTTGGAACATATGTTGCAAAGAACTATGTAGGAAGTCAGCTAGAGGTGAATGAAGAAATTGCTGACCAGCTGTGAGGGCTGTAGAGGTCTCTCGGCCTGCAATATCACCACTTCCAAACACCCACACGTGCTCCACAACCTTCTCTCACACGCTGCATTCTGAAATCAAAAGTGACTTTTAGATAACAAGTAATTCTTACATTTATAAATGAGAGAAGAAAGGTGGTTTTATTATTAACAATTCTTGAATCAAAGTTTCTTTTATCTGCGAGTTACATTAGTGGATTTTTATGGCAAATCTTGAAATTGTTTTTCTTCAGTAAGGAGCAAGCTGTATTTTCAGATGTGAGATAAAACTGTTGCTGAAATGAACATTATAAGAAATGTCATGCAACTAAACATATAAAAAAGAGTTTCCAAATTAAAAAAAAACTGACATAGTTGCTTCTGAGCGTTACAAATTTTTCAGGAATGCAATTATTCTTAGTCATTTTCCTTAGAAAGTCTATTGATAATGTTCAAATTTAAATCTAGTGAAAAACGTCCTTGAATCCAGGCAGACACTTCAATGGAAACTTTTCCAAATGTTTACTTCTGCCATGTGCATCCACACATTTTTCAGTAGGATGCACAGATAAAACTGAATATTCTGAGATTTTACCCTTCTTGCAAGTTATCCAAACACAGAAATGCACTCTTTTCCAGGGCTTACTATACAAATATCCTTGATGAGAGAGTCCAAAGGGCAGTCAGTGTCATGCAGAATTGCAAGGAACACGTGAATAATTGTCTTACAATAGCATGTACTTATATTTAACATAAATTTAGAGTCACAATCCCCAGCACTTAAATCCCTGGATTTCTATCTAATCCAGAGCTTGCCTTTTATTATTGCAGTATTATATCCAGAAAATATTAACCTTCTGATATGAAGCTTCTATTTCTGAGATTCTGTGTCAGTGTGATTTTGACAATACAGTATTGTCCACTGTGAATTTACATTAATTTGGGTACATAATCTGTGGTATTATCTTGAATAGAACTTTACTAATACAAGGTATTTAAAATGTTCAGTGATAGGAATTCACACATTAAATTAGCTTCTTTGATTTTCATTAACTCAGATTATATAGTGATATGTCCAGAAAAAGAATGCATAATGCTATAAAATTTATTTCAGTTGGGATATATGACTATTTTGGTCACTTAAAAAAATGTTACAGAGGACCACGGGGAAATCATTATTGACTATATAACATCTGAGTTGAAAACTGATTAATGATGAAATACTTTTAGGAAATAGCTAGAATAATAGGTTGTATATTTTAATGCATAGTAAAAGAAGAAAGATGATACAGGTAAAGATAGCAACTTTGGACTATCTGTGGGGAGTTCAGTGGAAAAGAACATGTAAATTTGTCCTGGTCAGCAATTTGATGCTGAGCCTTCTGCCCCTACTTCCCCCTACTCAACTAACCAAGACCTTTCAGGAATTGGGAGGATATTCATAGTGAACAGAGTTCAGCTGCTCCCAGCTTTAAGAAGAAAAGCTCCACTTCCTTCAGCAGTCTTTTCTTGAAGTAATTGCTCCTTACCTTTTTTCATCCTAGGAGTGATTAAAACCCAAAAGTCAAAATTAAGTGTAGGCATAGGACACAGTATCTAAACTTTTGGTCCCAGGGACAGAGACATGCTTGAGACTCACAGGTGATGTCACCAAGTATCCTAGGGTGAAGTGGCCACACAGGTCAAAGCCTTAATAATAAAAAGTGTCTCCTTGTTCATTGTGTCCTCACTATGTAACTTTTTCAGGAGCCCATGGCAGCCATAGGAACCAGATCCAAGGGTTTTTGAGACCCAAGGCCCTGCTAATACCTATCTCATTGCAGTGAAAATGTCTTGTGCTTTAATAATAACCATACAATTTCAATCAATTGAAGTAAATCTTTTATTTCAAACTGTACTTTACAATTATATAATAGTAGTTTTTTTCTACAATTACAATATTCAGATTGTGTAGTAGTATTTCTGATGAAGCTAAAAAGAAGTTAAAGAGGACAAATGCAGAACCGTAATCTCCTGGGAGGAAAATATTATCAATTTCACTGAAAATATCAGCTTTGAAGGGGAATTCTCATTCCTCAGGATCCCGGCAAAGCAATCAAGGAAGTACATGGAGCTCATGTTTCCAGAGACTCGTGCTGTGGGGAAGTTCTTGAGTTGGCAGCATGGAATTTTAAGGGGATAGTGGCAAATAAACACAGTCTAACGGTGGGAGGACAAGAGGACACTCATGTGCTATGAGGGAGTTTTAAATGAGGTGGAGAAAATATGAGCAGTGGCCTTGGGGGGGTGAATTTTGGGGATAGAAAAAGATGTCTAAAGAGGAATGTAGGCAGGTGCACTGGATGCTCTTACGGAGGCCTCATTGCTGCTTTCTCAAGAGATCTTTAGTAAAGGTCTATCTACATTTTCAGTCTCTTTTTAGAGCCTCGTGTACTTTTGCAAGGGATGCTAATTTAATGCCGGGTTGGATTAAAGCTGGCCCAGTTTAGATGAGATCTTACAAGTTTTGCCATAGAATTATACTAATATACATGTATAATTATAATCATATTTGGAAAGATAGAAGTAAAACTCTCATAACATTTGACAGTTATTTCAACGGATAGAATACTAATGGGTGGTTGAAAGCTTAGACTTACTGTTAGCTTTATAGACTTTTTAGTATACAATGAAATATACATACATACACGATTTGTACATTGTCACTTTTCATTATTTCATATTTTGCCTTCCATAGCATGATCAAATAATATATTATGTTTTCGTCTTACAGAAGTAAAAAAACTGTCATTGATTGAATGAAGCAAAGAATCCTAATCATAATAAATATTATTAAAAATTTCTAACTTCTTAAAACATCATTCTCTCAATCTCCATTGGGCCTTAATTTTTCTTCTTACTAAGTCACAAGGAGTAGAGGTAAAACTTAGAAACTAAATATTTCATGCCATAGAGCCAAACATGTAGTCCTTTTAGAAGAATTATCTTGTCAGATGATTTCCCTTCTAACGGATTGGTTCCAGAAAGCAGGTTTCACCTTTAGCAATTTGAGGGGCAAGAAACACTTCATTTTCCCAATGAAGATAGCGGATCCCTATTTATCATTCCTGCAATGGCATAATTACTCACTCAGCATGGCAGCTATGGTTTAGAGAACCATGCTACAACTTGGATTTGTTTATTGGTTGCACTTTACACAGCTTTTCATCATCAAGTTTCATCCCTTAGCCACCAGGCTTTTGGGGTAATCAGTGGTCAGGTAAAATCACCTACATGCTTTATTATAATGCATTAAAGGACTTCAGAACTTGGGAAATATGCACTAATATCTACTGTTGCTGTACTATAACATATTTACATAGTTCATAAAATGAAATATGGTATTTCCACAGGCATTAGCAATAAAACCTCCATGAGCAGTCCATGATGAGACATATTTATTGATTTGAAATTATATGAAATATTTCTGTTTTGTTTACAACCTCAACAAATTATACTAAATTTAAGCAGCAGTTGCAAAGTAATAAGGAGTGATGTGCTATGATTTGGCTTTATTCTACATTTTATACTGAAATGAACATAAAAATATAGGTTCTCCTATCTTTCTATCTCTATCAGTATATATTTCCCCTCCTACAGCCTGTCCAAAGTGTTTAGGTTTCCTGAAACAGACACCAACAAATGAATTGTAGCCAATGGCATACATTTTCTTCCTGGACGGTGTATTTTTCTTTTTACTGCTCTCTAATATGACATTGGTGTGTCAGACTCAAATACCTAGGCTGAAGGTGTTGAATACCTTTCTTATTTGACTGCATTTTAAACTGTAAGCAGTGTATTCCTGGTCTCAGCCTGAAATTCCTTCTACCCACCCAACAATAAAAGTAAGTGCTAAGTAAAGGAAAGCCAACCACAAGAATTAGAAAATAGAGAGACAGAGGCTGCCGCCAAACTTTCTTTACCACCTAATGGTCAAAAAGAAACTGTTCAGCAGGTCTTCTTAAGTCTGTTTTTGAGAATCAGTCCTATTTTCAAGTTTTATACTTTATTTTCCCCGGCTAGAGCCATTAGCTGGGCCGCTTTGGTGGTCAGCAGGGTTGGGGATTCTGACTCGGAGATATTCTCTCTTCCAGACTCAGCCCTAAGTCTAAGGTGTCCAAAGCAGGGGGAAGGGACAAGAGAGAAAGCAGAATCTTCATGTGCTCTCTTGGTGGAAACAAGTCCCCAGCATCATTGTGACTAAACTGGTACTACTTAAAATGGTTGGCATGGATTTTGTCCCCCTTCGCACTGAAGACACTTTAGAAGGGAAGCTGAAACACCCATCCTCCTTCTCCAAGTGTTCAAATCCCCAACTCCTTCTCCAAGTTGAGATTCTCATTGGCCTGGCTGACATTGGATTATACCCACAGCTTTTGTCATTTTTTTTTCTTTCTTTTTTTTTTTTCTTTGAGAGGGAGTCTCACTCCATCACCCAGGCTGGAGTACAATGGTGCAATCTCAGCTCACTACAACCTCCACCTTGCAGGTTCAAGTGATTCTCCTGCCAGCCTCCTGAGGTAGCTGGGATTACAGGCATATACCGCCATGCCCAGCTAATTTTTTTGTATTTTTAGTAGAGACGGGGTTTCACCATGTTGGTCAGGCTAATCTCGAACTCCTGACCTCACGATCTGCCTGCCTAGGCCTCCCAAAGTGCTGGGATTACAGGCATGAGCCACTGCGCCAGGCCACTTTGTCATTTTTTCTAACTTTCCTACTCCTCTCATGGAACTAGGAGAAGTTCTGAGGATGTCTCTGTATCACCAGAAGACTTTAAAGAATTAAGAAGTGGTGGGAAGTATTTCCCATCTCCTTTTCAGTCACATTACACTAGTTTTCTTCTTGTCCACTGTTCCTCTGATCTTCCTCCCATTATAAATCAGAGGCAGGATATCTCCTTAATCACACCCACACCTGCTCCAATATCGTTACTTTGGAGAATGGCTTTTACTTCCACAGTGGCCCTAGAATAACTCTGTTGAAACAATGAGGAGGACCCAAGGAATGAGATGCCAAGAGTCTCTTCTGAAAGCACCCTGAATTTCTACCAAGATTCCTTTGGCGCTCACCTCACTTAGTTTTGGGAATGGTAACTCAAATCCTCTCCAGTTAAACAAAGGCAACCTATAGTAGCAATAGCTATGTCATTCCCATAATAGAATAGTCCTGTTGTTAATTCGACTGGAGGAAGAGAAGGGTGTTGAATATGTAAAGCAGTTTGCTTCCTCTTTGTGACACATAGCTGAAGGTATCAGGTCTCCACTGCTGGTGACTACTTGTCATCTCTGTTTATAATGTTGGGGGATTATTTCATTTGTGCTTTGCTGTTGCCTTTGCCCCTTATTTATGTATCTAGCATTTGCTTGTCCATTATAAGAAATATTATATGAAATATATAAGAAATGGTGATTTAACTTGTATTGTGATAAATAAGCCCAGGAAAACAACAACAAAAAAGCTTTCTAAGATAGTAAGCAATGCATAGGAATATTCTGAAATACATAATCATGAGTTTCGCAAAGATAATGCAAATAATACATTTTAAAATACAGAGGATCTTAGTATCTTAAGTTATAAAGTGTGAGCACCTGAAGAAGAGTCAGCAGTGATTCCAGTCTTCTTTCCCAACTTCAAGCTGTTTCTGAGTCATTAGATAAATGACACCTGTGACAGATGTTTGGGGAAATACATGTAGAACTAGAAAATACACAAGTCACGAGTATTAAAAAAAAAAATCAATAGGACTTCCTTCTTGACAAAAATTGACAATATAATGCAGGGTTTAGTGACTTTTCCGTAATTCAGTTGATTTTGATTATCTTCAAACACTTGATGACAGGTCCTAAAGGATGCCTTGAGGAAAAACAATAAAAGGATGCATTTGATAGCAACAGGAGCAAGAGATGTTGACTATTCTAGTGGAGAACCTTCAGAAGATATTCCATTTTTATTTGACATTTGAAGAAAGGAAGACCAAAAGGGCAGGAATTTATATACTTAAAGTAGAAAACAGAATATATTTGACTCCTGTAGGATGAGAAGAATTGATTTGATAATAAAATACTGACAATCAGTATTACCATCACACCTAACATTTAGTGAGCAATTATTATAAGCAATGAACTGTTCTCCATCCTCATGAATGATATGAATGTATTTAATCTGAAAGCACAAGGAAGTAACAGGTGTGGTAATAATACCAAGGCGGAAAATGGAACAGAAAGAATTGGCAATATAATAAAATTGTAAAATAATATATAATTGCAAGTTTTTTCCTATCTTTAAAAGACAATGTATACCTACATGAGAAAAGCAAAATGCAAACTATTTTTATTAATATATTATTATATTTTACTAGTTTATTTTTCAGCTGAATTAAAATGGATTTTTGGGCAGAACCTTTTTAATAGTAAAATATATTAATACTATTTGAAAATTAAGAAAATACTTTCTGATATAAATGAAAAATATAGAAGATAACCAAATGTCTTATAATCAAAGCAGAGACACAAGAACATGACAGAAACCTGATTCCATTATTAGGAACAATTTGAATAATTCAGTCACAACCCATATGCTGGCCCCTGGTGTCTCAATTTGTCCTGGAAAACTGTTGTAAAACAATATTATGTCAGTCCTTATATAACTATCCACCTCCAATCTGGAAAGACAAGCTCATGTTTCCTTTTTAGTCCCCTAATTTCTTTTAATGACGTAAATCTAGTTGGTAATATTAAAAATGTGGCTGATTCTCCTTTACTTACCTGGAATGTGCTACTATTCCAGGTAAGTAATAGTCAAATTGCCATTTCTCCTTGCTAATCAAATATCATTTTGAACACAGAAGCCACTGGTTTTGGAGTATAAAATATAAACTTAAAACATACCGTATACAATCACTGAGGTTTTTGTAAACTCACATGATCTTTTATATTTTTCTCTTTATATATAAAATGAAATAATACTTTACATTAAAATTGTTGAGAAAATCAAATGAGAAAATGCTTTTCAATGTTATTAAAGTATAAAATTTTATGACTTATTCAAAGAAAGAAAATTGTTACTTTTGCTTCGTGCTAAAAAGTAATAGTAGAAGACTGATTTTAAGTATTTTAAGTGTGCAATATTGTATTACTTCTCATTTACTCTTTGCGTTTTTAGACAGCCAAGTTTATTTTTTTTTCTGAATTCAGTTTAAAATTGGAACAAAATTAAAAAGTAAGATAATATCAAGATTAACATTGCTAGCTATGTAATAACTGTAAATTTTGGACACAAATGCATTTGCTTTGAGAAAAAGGAAAACGTGAAATTCCTAAATATTTTGGCCATATGGAAGATGATATCAGAGGTATAATATATTCTTCTCTGTATGTCAAAGGAGGAGGATAATAAAACTGTAGTTACTAGGTTGGTACAAAAACAAATCCAGTATTTTCCATTGCCAAAAACCACGATTGCTTTTGCACCAACCTCATAATAGAAATATGGTTTAGTTTCTGTAGTTCTGGCAAAGATGAGCAACCTCAATCTGAAATCCAAACTGCTCCCAAATTCGAAAATTTTTGGCTGCCAATACAATGCCACAAGTGCAAAATTCTACACCTGACCTCATACGATGTATCACAGCCAAAGCACAGGTGTACAGCACACAGCTTATTCAGTGCTTTCAAGAGAAAATTAAAATGAACATGAGGCTACATGTAAATAAATTTTGTGTTTAGACTTGGGTCCCATCCCCAAGATATCTCATTATATATATGCAAATATTCCAAAATTTAAAAAAAAAAAATCCACAATCTGAAACATTTCTGGACCCAAGCATTTTGATTAGGAGATACTCAACCTGTCCCTGTTTGGAAACAGTTCCCTATAGATAGACTAAACTGGCATAACAGAGAGAAAAGGTAATATCTGTTCCTGGACTTGAGAAAGGATAAATATTTACACACAAAATCAAGGGCAAAAGAAGATTACAAAAACATTCTTCTTGAAATTAAATAAAATTATGCCCTTTTCTCTGTGTACCTTTTTGGCCAATTTGAAGGATGAATACAAACAACCAATGGCTGAATTCTAATTATAAATTTGATGATTAAGCTTAGACAGACTTGAAGAAATAAATTGCATAAGCATCATTTTGGCATTTGATTTTCTAATAACAGAGCATCTTCAAAATATTTTTATTCTTTATGGCTCTTAGAATTTTTTTTTTTTTAAATCTTGCATGTGACTCCAACTTGCAAGTTATTTGTAACATTACCAATAACTTTTCTATTCTTTTGGAGGAGAAAATACTCTGTGTGTGTGTGTATGTGTGTGTGTGTATATATGTATATACACTATGTACATAGTTTATATATTACAGTTCTGCTCTATTAATCTATAAATACATGCACTAAGAAAATACGTAATTACTAGGACTGTAAACTGTATGTCAGATAAAATAGATAATTCTATTACATTTATTTTTCAAATATGTCCATGTGTTAGGCCTTGTCCTCAGGGCTATTAAAGACAATTTACAAAAGAAAGAGGTTCAATTGGATTCATAGTTCCACTTGGCTGGAGAGGCCTCACAATTATGGTGGAAGGCAAGGAGAAGCAAGTCACAGTTTACATGGATGGCAGCAGGCAAAGAGAGCTTGTGCAGACAAACTCCCATTTTTTAAAACCGTCGGGTCTCGTCATTCACTATCGTGAGACATGTGGGAATTCTGGAAGTTACAACTCAAGATGAGATTTGGGTGGAGACACAGCCAAACCATATCATTCTGTTTCCTGAAATTTGCTCTTTGCTAAAAAGTTAAGAACCAGATTATCTGAGTCAAAAAAAAAAACATATAAACTGGCATTTTAGCTTAGCTGATTATAAATGTATAGATGAAGAAAAGCTGAGGGCTGTTAAAAAAATTATATTTGGTTCTATGCATAGGAAAAAAGGTATAAAAGTAAAAGCCCGTGTTCATTTGGGTATTAAAGGTATAAGTGTTAAGTATAAATGTTATATTTTCTAATTGACTAGTCATTTATATACATTTATTTATATCTTTTTGTATATTAATTTTTCCCAAAACAATCCTGAAAGTTTTTGTTTTAACACTTTTTTATTGATTTTTAAAATTTTTCAACTTCTTCAATCCAGATTTATCAATTAGTAATGATGTTGCTTTCTTCTTTTTAAAATTTTTACCTATTATGTTTTCTGCAATATTAATCAGTACTTTAAAAAGTACTAATGGCTGTAATATACACATGTAATTTGTTTCTTTGTTAATGAGGATGCATCAGGTTTCTCAGCAGTTAGGACAATGTTTATCTGTCTTCATATAGCCACATATATGTTTTATAGATGTGTGCATGTGTTCTTTTGTGTACATGGGTTGCATATGTGTTTGTAGTTATTATGTTAAGACATACCATATTCTTTATTAAACTTATTGGATTGGGATTCGCTCAGGGTAGCTGCCAAAATATTAAGGGAAATATAGGGAGGTTATAGATTATAGTCTTAAACCTTTTAGAAGGCCAAAAGATTTCAGTGAGACTGGCTGAAGGCAGCCAGTTCTTACATTAGAGCTTTAAGTCATAGGGTAGATTAAAGATACTAAAAGCTTCCACAGTTAAGTCTGTTTACCCCACATTCCTTTGTCGCTACTTTGTTTACTCATGTAAACTTTGTGCTGGATGGCCCTCTCAGCGGAAGGTCCAAGGGGAATTAACTCTCCTTAATAGTGTTTACTCTGGGCCCCCAACCAAGACCTTTTATCATTGGTAAAACCACTCTTTTAAGCATGTTAAGTATCTACAAGCTTGTTGACTTAGAACCTCTTTTATTAAATATATGCTGAATAAATGTGAAGGGAACAGGAACACCTGGTCAGTTAGCTGCAATCATCCTCTGAGAGCAGCCAACAACCATCCCTAGCCCACTCAAATCACTGTACTGGGTATGAAAGTGTATTTTATTCATCTGTCACTGAGTCAGGGTCTGCAAGACAGATCTCCACAGGTGGTGATCAACATCTCACATTGAAATTAAGAAATGTTAATATTTTCAAGTATGTTTTGGTATCTTTGGAAATAATACTGTGATATTTATTTAGCAATATGATATGATGAAAAATGCTAGCAAAACTATCCTCAAATTGTTGCTGTGAATCTTGGTCATGGACTATCATTTTTAATATAATGCTTAATTCAACTTGCTAATATTTTATTTGGTGGTTTTTGGCATAAATTTTTAAGTTTTTTATTGAGATTTAAGTGGAATGTCATGCTGACTTCATAAACATAATTCCCAGATTATCTTTCTCTGCAAATGTTCTGAAACATTTTAATTATCAAGGGAATTATTTATTTCTGAAGTTTGGATAGCTATTACTCGAAACACTGGTGAACCCTGGTATTTACTACTGGATTAGGGAAGTGATGGGAATAAAAAGATGATGTCTTTTGAATCTTGGTGATATTCTCTTTTTATTTATTTTATCTTTATTCAGTAATCTGCTTTGATATCCTGAATCAGTATTTCCTTAGGTGGAGAGAGTTTTCTTATATTGCATATTAGATTCTTTCTTCAATTTTATTTTTATAACTGTAGTTACCACTCTGTACTTAGACCTCCACAACTTATTCATCCTGCCTAACCACAATTTTGCACACTTTGACAAATATCTCTTCATTTATTCAGAGCTCCTCATTTCTTCTCTTTTTCTATTTTCTGGAAACACTGCTTTTGTGTACCTGGGGTGTATATTTTTATTCCCCCATATTTATCCTTTTCTTTCTTATCTCTCATTGTCTCCTTGCCCATTTCCCTTGGATCCTAAAGAAGACTCCTACATTTTCATTGAGGTCACTTAGTAGTCTATAGCTTTAATTCCTATCTTCATTGGTTTTAATGCAGCCTGCACTGTTCCTTTAATATTTTAAATTTCTTTATAATGCTTTCTTAACTCTCTTTTTCTTGCCCTGTAATCAATCAGAAAAATAAATTTCCTGTATTTTATATTTTATATTGTGTTTTTTCTATTTTAAAATATTTCACTTACATATTTTAAAATATTTTACCCTTAAATATTTTAAAATATTTTAACAAATACACATTTATATTTCTTGTCATTATTTTATTCACAGATAAACCTTTTGTCTGATGATTTCTGTTTTCTTGTATTGTTAAACATTTCTGAAATTCTCATGTACTGTGTGTGTGTGTGTGTGTGTGTGTGTGTGTGTACTTTAAAGGATCTACACATTGTTTTGATATCCCATAAACAAAGTATGTAAGTTTATCTTAGTTCCCTCTCTATCCATCTATCTTAGTCCATTTTATGCTGCTGTAACAGAATACCACAGACTGGGTAATTCATTTGGAAAACAAATTTATTGGCTCATGTATCTGCAAATTTAGAAGACTAAGAGCATAGCACCAGCATGTGGAAAGGGCTTTCTTATTTCTTCATCTTATGGCAGAAGGTGGAAGGTAGAAGTGGAAAGGGCAAGAGAGTGTGTTCACAAAACAGAAAGGAATGCAGCTAAATTCATTATTTTATCAGGAAACCACTTCAAAGATAATGACATTTATCCATGTGTAAGTCCAGAGCCCTCATGCCCTAATCGTCTCCCAAAGTTCCCACTTCTCACCGCTGTAGCGTTGGGGACTGATTAAGTTTCTGACACATGAACTTTGGGGGAAACATTCAAACTATAACTCCGTCTGATTATTGGTAGAATTCTCAACAGATCTCAGGCAGAAGGCTTTTTAATAGATCCAGCCCTTTATCAACTGTAGCTAATCAGGAGTGATACACATCTTTACCAGGCTTAACTCCTTCCTTCTGTCATGCTTACATTCCTAAACATAAAGCACATCCTCATTCACTTGAATTTTTCACCTCAAATCAATGCAAAATAAAGGAGATAATGGTAAATTTGAAGAAATAAATAAAATAAAATAATCATGACCATTTTTAAGTCAGGTCTTTCACAATGGCCATGGTCAATGATGGCCGATGCAAATGGGGATGGATTATAAATAGAGTGAATAAATTAAGATTTCATCTACTCTTCTTTCTCCAGAAGCTTCACTGTTCTATGCAGGCCTCTCACCTGCCTTTTTATTAATCAACTTTTCTACTGAAGTCTGCACACTCTCCAATCAGTATTTTTCATTTGTGATATCATAGAAATACTGGTTGGAGATTGTCCAGACTTTTTTGTGGACTATCTCCAACCAGTTTTCATGCGTCAACGAAGTATTTGTAAGAAATCAAGTTATAAAAATCTATTAAGCATTCATTTTGCATCAAACATTTATTGCATAAAATAAATGGACACAATGAAATTCTTCATGATGATGGAGAGGTATCACTTTAAAAAAATCATTGTCATCTTGGGTTGCAATACAGCAATAAACACGAGGCTTTTGATATATATAGGACCTATATTGCTGAGCTTAGCTATGCACTCTGTATTTTGTTTCTCGTCAAGTTGTCAACAATCACTTCACACTACTGAAAATGTAACTGCCTTTAGCAGTTCCCTCCCTGCATCTAACCTCATACTTTGAAGCAGAAACAGAAAATTACTTTGGCTGAGAGTCAGAGCTAACCTGAATGTTGTATTAAGTGGAAGTCAAAAGTCTCTGAAAATGGACTGGGGCTTTATTTATGGATGAAAGGGTATAAAAGCTTTGTTTTATTGATCTTCCCTTCATAACTTTTATATTTACAAAACCATTGTTCATAATTTTGTATATTGCTTCAGACCTCTTGTATTCCACACCATTGGAAGGTACTGCATCTTATTCATCCTTCACTTCCAAGTTTCCAGCAAAGTGCCTGACATATGGTAAATATTTAGTGGAAATCAAATGGAAACAAATTACTGATTATATATACTCCCTTCCCACAAGCATCTGAAACTTAGTTTGTGAAACACTGAACTCATCATACTTTTTCCATGTTCAACAATGTCTTTTCCCTCTTGTGTTTCCTGTTTTGATGAAGAGCCCATATTCTCAACCTGAACCAAGAGCCCAGGAGCCAACCTGACTTCCTCTTTTCCTCTCACTACTCATAGCTGATAACCAACTCTTGTCTATTCCCTCCCACAAAATAGCAGTTTAATCCATTACCTCCTCTCCACTCTCACTGCACTGCTGGGTTATGGCCCTCACAATTCTTAGTCTGGAAGTAATATCTCCTAATAGTCCTATCCATTCCAATTCACTTTCCAGATTCCTGACAAAATTATTTTTCTGGAAGAGAAATCTGATCATTACATTTAGCTGATTGATTGAAAATTTAGTTCTCCACGTCAGAGATGAGGATTTGGGAAAGAGAAAGCAGCAAGAATTCACAAAGAGTAACAAAGATCAGAAAACTATTCACAGAGAGAGTTTCAGAGATTCTGAAGGATGTGCATATTTACTGAATCTTCAAATTAATACTGATCAACACAAGTATGTGAGGAAATGATCAAGGCCGGGGTACAAACCACTAGAAAGGGAAGGCAGAAAAGTCTCCAGAATTCACATATGATCACAAGTAGTTTGCGTTTCCACTAACGGGAGTGGAAAAACCTTGAATCCATTAGAGTAATGAGAAGGGTATTGTCTCAGCAATTTGAAAAAAATTCTACCTAGACTAAAAGGTGTTCTGATCTTACCAAGCAAGCTTAAAAGCAAACTTCAGCACAAGCAAATTATTCCTAAATAACTAACTACATCCCAGAATAAAGCTTAACTAACTACTCGGCACAAAATAAGGTAAAACTCCCTATGTCCAGCATTTGATAAGAATATGTCAGGCATACAAATAAGCTGAAAAATATGATACAAAGTGAAGAGAAAAACATCAATCAAGAGAAACAGACTCACAGTGACACAGTTGCTAAAATTAGTAGATAATGACATTAAAACATATATCTTTGTTTGAAAAGGTAGAGGAAAGCATCAAAGGAGAGAGACATGGAAGAGAGATCAAAGTGTGAAAATCAACTTCTAGAGATTAATCAAGGAAACGGTACCTTAGATGATAACTATACTGGATGAAATTAAAAGCGGATTATCAGCTGCAGTTTAAAAAAGTGAATAATTGTTTAACAATAGAAAGTAACTGAAATTAAAAGAAAATGGGAACAGAACATCAGTGGGATAACTTCTGTGCCCTATTATAAGAGTAATTGGATTCCCCAAAGGATAGAGGAGAGAAAAGTTTTCAGAAAGTACTGTGTGAAAGAATAATTACTGAAAAAAGTTTAAATTTGGTAAATTGAGCTCTCCTCAGCCTAGTAAGTGTCCAAAGTTTCTTCTTTTCTCGTACTTTCTACTGACCTGAATATTGCTTTGAGACAAGTCCACTTGAAACAAAAATGAGGCAAAGGTAAAGAAAAGGATAACTTCTCTTGGTCAATCAAGATAAAATGGTTAAGAAGAAAGCCAAATCCTCACCACAAGTGATGGAGTGAATGGTCACCTTGGCCCAGAGTGAGAAGGCTGTGAGCCTCAGGATGGTTCTAACACAGGATTACTCACTCACGTGGCTGCAGACCCTGTAATTCAGACTCATCTTTAGGGCTCTTCCCTCGATCTGCAAGCCAGCTTTCTGCTTTCTGTCTCCCTCTTTTTTTTTTTTTCCCTGTTTTCTCTTATACTCCTCCTTTCTAAAATCTTGCTCTCTCTCTAAGCTCTACAGAGTTTCTTCTCTGTTGTTTCCTTATGTGTTTCATATCTGCCTATGAATTACCGTCCCCTTAAGGTTAAGGCTTCTGTAAAAGATCAGGCAATAATGTTTGTAACCTAATTATATCTGAGATACCACCACCACTCACTCTTGTCTGTGTTTAGCACAAAGAACAAGGAGCAGAGTACTCATCAACTCAGGGGGATGAGGAGTCAGTACAGAAAGCATTCATGAAAAAAGGTTTACATTTCAGCAATTTCTAGGCACAAAAAACTTATGAAATTCTAACATTTTATTTAGACACAGTTCTTTTGTAGTCATTTGTTAAATACAAATATAGATTTTTAAAAGTCATTTTATAATAATTGTAGTATTTGCCAGTCTGTTTATACCACATAAATTTTATGTATAAATAGGTGGAGAGGTAGTCATAATATTGGGGAAAAAGGTTGCATGGTATCTAGCACCATAGTTCACTATCTTTTACGTAATTTGCTTTAATATGTTCAGTAAAACATTTTTAGTAAAGGGCTTAGAAATTATGATAGAGTAATACCAGTCACAGAATCAAAAAAGGCATCTAGTTTTATCTACAAAAGATTTTAGAAATAATCTTATCATAACATATCCACTAAATTTAATGACGAACATTAGATGACTTTTTATTCCATTATAATCTTGTTTTCTCTCATGATGCTATCCATTAAAGAAGAGCTTCTCTTGTAAAAGCTTCTAAAAAAGTATCAAATCTTCCTTTGTTCCATTCCAGCTAAGCTGTGTGTTCCACCTGTTCTGTGCTTGCTAAAAATAAAATGAAAAAATAAAATGACTATCTAAAGTGGTTTTACAAAAGACTGTATCATAGATCCTGTGAAATCCTTCCTGATTTAAGTCCTTTGGCTGGATATCTTGAAATGGCAAATGAATTGCTCACAGAGCAGTGCACTATTCAAGGTTTGTTCATGGAGTCTTACTTATCACAGTGAGCTGTGGCCATGATAACATAACCTATACAGTGTTCATTTTTCTCTTGGGTGGTTTTGGCATTCTTAAACCATTTATTCAAACATTATCTTTCAATCCTACCTTACAATTTTTATTTCTAAAGCTAAGTGGACACAAGCCAGGTACCTGTACCTGGTAGGGGTTTTCTAGGCTATAGGAAAATGCGGGAGACATTGAAAAGCAAATGGATGCAGATGAATTGAAAACTTTTCCCTCCCCACATTGAAGCCCAGTTGAAGGTTAGCATCTGAACAGAAAACATCTTCATAGACGTGAATGGGAAAAGTTAATGCTCAGAGTCTAGAAGTAAAATTCAACCACTCCTACTCATTGCTTCTAGAAATTACTTTGTAAGTGATCATGAGGAATTCTTTCTTTATCTCACTCTCCCTCTCCCTCTCCCTCTCCCTCTCCTTTTCCCTCCTCCCTCATTGCTTCCCTCTCCTAATTCTGGCTGAAATTGGCACCTAAGTCAAATGTAGCTAAGCAAACACGTTAGAATGTCAGTAGGAGACAGATATGTATGTATGCAGAATACATATATATAATTTTTACATGTAGATATATACACATATGTGTATATATGTGTGTATATAAATACATGTGTATATATACATATATATGTATTCTTTTTCTCCTAATTCTACCCACGAAAGAAGCACTAATACCTTAAGAGCCATAAGCAAACTTTGTGCCCAGATGGCTTTTAATACCTGTCCCTACTGAAAGGAACAAGAGCCTCTTAGAGAAATGTCTGGTTCAGGGCTGGGATAAAGAAGGTACATGATGAAACTGGAACATCTTTTTGTGCCAGAAAGAAAGGAAGTGCTCAAGAAAACAATGGGGATATGTCCAAAATAAGTAGGCAATCGCTTGAAGGGGTTCCTGCTGACCAAACCTAGGGACAATTTGTGTATCAAAATAAAAGAGGATTGCAATGGATTGTAATGATTAAATAAAGTAGGATGATTAAATAAAGTAGGAAATTAGTCTATTTTAATAAACAGATGCATGTATATATAAATGAGTAAATAAACAGAGCGGCAGTGTGGAATACCATTGGCTACCATGGTGGTTAAGAATAATTCAGGCAAGAAATAGCAGTAGAACACTGTATCTTTGGGAAGAGCTGGATGAGAAGCAGGCTGCTTGCATGTTTTGAAAGTGTCTCATTGCAGACTGCTATTCATTACAAGGAGAAAAGTACTAACTAAACAGTGGAGAATGCAGATGACACCTTGACCTGTTGATGCAAATTAACCGCACCAATAAGAGACATGTAGTGTCTTGTAGTTGGGGATATGGTACCCGAAGAAGGACACCACATCACTGCTGCATTATTCCACTTGCAGCTGTATAACCTGAGTCTAATCACGAGAACACATCAATCAAACTCACATGAAGAAACATCCTATAAAATTACTAGCCTGAATTTTTCAAAACTCCCAATGCCATGATAAAGGCAGAGAAATCCTAGTAGAATAAAGGAAGTGAGAGACTTACAAAAACTAAATGCAGTATGTGATCCTAGACATGGAATATTGACTACACAGATTAGATGAAAATATTACTTTGGTATTAAATTTATTGAATTTTATTATCTTCAGATGTTTATTTGAGGATGTTTAATTCAGTCTGGAGAGTTTTATGGCAGTTTATTTTACTTCCTAGGTAGTTTGAAGGGAATAATGCCTTCAGCTGAAACATTTTGACTCATATTTTCTGTTTTCTACAGTAGATTTTGTCTTGTAGTTTTTGTAGTTATTCTTGTAGTTTTTTTATTCTGTTTCCAGGTATCACAGAAATGAAGTTCCTAGGAGTATCTTTTTCCATAAATCAAGTAAAATGTGCTTTATTTAATAAGAAATGTTGGCACTTTAGGCAGAAAGGGAGTGGTAGGCATGTGCTGCTTTTCTTCCATCTGGACATATGCCTTAATTTTACCTTCTTTCTTTCCTTTCCTTCTTTCATGACTCCTGATCAAATAGACAACTGAAATTATTCTCAGATCTGAAATTTTTTATTATTTCTGTTACCAGATTCCTCAAAGATTCCAAATTTGTAGCTCTTCAAAGAGTCTTTAACCTGTGCATATAGTCTCATTTTCACTGCTGGTATTGACAGAAAAAGTATTTCAAAAATAGAAGCTAAAGATTGTAACGTAATGTAGGTATAGAATGACAATGGCACTATTTCTGCTTTTCCTGTGCTTTTGGTCTACCTGAAGAGTAACGTGCACTTGCTGTGAATGGTAGGGCAAACATACATTATGATGATGATTTATTGTTCAAGTAAAAAAAAAAAAGAAAAACTAGTGAACTTTTACTGAGTAGACTCTTGATCAGTAGGGTAGCAGATGTCTCCCAGAGTATTTTCCTCCCCAAATTTACAGGGCTTCTACCTTTCACAGAAAAGCATTCTTACCTGTGACTCATGTGACTTATCTTCAGGTATAGCTTCCCCTTGGCAGTCTTTGGGAATACCTCAAAGCAGAATTAATCCTACCCTGCTCAGTGTTCCCACAACCTTCTTCCATTATGTGGTAGTCCATCTCAACATGTCTGTACATTATTAATTAGACTGTGGCTCCCTCAAACAGGTAGAGATTGAAGAGGACACCATCTCTGCCTACTAAATCCTGTGAGGCTATTACACATGGCCAACATTTATAGGCCACTACATATGACTACTACTCAAACACTTACGTTTTAGCCCAGTGCTTGAGTTTACAAAGTGTGCTAAACTGAATTTGTAGTTAGACAGTTTTGCCAAGGGGAGCTGAAATGTTTTGTGTAAAACAGTGGGAGAAATATGTTGTTGTTATTGTTGTAGTTTCTGAAACAGAGAAGAGAGAAAAGAGGTGAAGAATAAATAAGAAAGAGAAGTAGAGAAGGCAGTCTGCAACAGATGACAGCAGACTGAAGCTAGAATCCAGACCAGGCCAAGGAACTTCATGAGTTTAAGGAGGATGGCTAACACACAACTTTAGGTGTTTGAAGTGTGACAGTGGTCAGTTGTATATACTTTTCTAGCTCTTGAAAACTTGAGTAAGTTCTGTTAAAACACACATAGGATGTATAAGAACTTTGTTTTTATGAATACTAAGGAAAATGCTATGTTTGTTACATGACTGGCCAAATTAATTAGAAAAAGAACACTACACACGGAACAGTTGCATAATTTTGAAACTAAGTTAAATCAGAGGAAGCGTAGGGGGTAGGAGGAGGGTGACCACAAAATTATAAGCCTATAGATAATTCATTAAAATCCTGAGGAGGATTTTTAAGAAAGTGTGCAATGAAAGCTTGAAGCAATCTCATCTAGTGTTTAAGAAGAAGGGTTTTCTTGCTGATTTCTATTATGTGTTTTTATTCATATACAAGAATAACAGCTACCTCATACGTAATAGGCTATTTACTTAGATAAGAAGTGAGCCCAAGATGTAATATCTGTACTTTCACCACTAGCTTTAGAAATAAATATCTAATAGGACCTATTCTGGCACTGCAACGAAAACTACCAAAATTGGAAAACTCCTAAGTGTTCAGCAGTAGAGAAATGAATAAACAAATTACAGTATATTTGCTCTGTTACGTACATGTCACAATCACAAGATTGAAATCTATATAAGCTGACATGTTAAGTTCCCTAAGACAAAATGCCATGTGACAAAAGATATGTTGTCCTACTATACAACTGCCCTATTTATGCAAATGTTCAGGAAACTATGTATTAACAGCAGTTGCCCCCAGTTGAATGATTTGATTGGAGGGGAAAAGGTAGATCTTCACTTTCCTCTTCTTATCCTTTTATGTTACTCAGAATTTTGTCATGAGAATTTATATATATGCACTAAATATTGTAATATGTTAATAGATGTTAATACATGTACACTATAAAACAGAACATCCGTCTTTGGAACATGGTTAGTTGAGCTAATGCAGAATTCTTACAATTAACATGGTGGAGAATTATAAAAATTGCAAATAGTGCTGGGAGTTCACACAGAAAAGAAATGGAGAAGAAAACCCACAGTCATTGTGAAAAAATGGAAGGAGGTGAGATTGCATGACAAATGAGAACCATATAAGGTAACTTTGTTAGACTTATGACACAGAAATAGACTCTCAAAAATATACGTTTTGAAGTCTCTTTTTAGTAAACTTTATTGTAGTAGAATTTCAGAAGATGACATTCACTGATTTTACTTATACAATTCAACAAGTTTTGGTAAAAGCATAGTTACATATGTCTTATCACATTCGAACATTAAAACAATCCCAACCAGAAACTCCTCTGGTGCTCCCCTTCAGAGTCAATTCCTTTCGATTCCTTTCTACTGTACCCAGCTCCTGGGAATCTATTTTTTGGCAGGGGGTTGGGCTGACAGTGTCTCACTCTGTTGTCCAGGCTGGCGTGCAGTGGCATGATCTCAGTTCACTGCACCCTCTGCCTTCTAGGTTCCAGTGATTCTCTTCCCTCAGCCTCCCAAGTAGCTTGGACTACAGGTGTCTGCCTCCATGCCTGGCTATTTTTTTGTATTTTTAGTAAAGATGGGATTTCACCTTGTTGGTCAGGCTGGTCTCGAATTTCTGACTGGGATTCCTTAAATGAGTTTTTGGTCTTGTTTTTGTGTTTTCTAGAATTTCATATAAATGAAATCATACATGAAGAAGCTTTATAAATCTAACTTTTTTACTTAGCATAATGTCTTTAAAGTCAATCTTGTCTTTATATGTATTAATAGTTCATTACTTTTTTTTTTTTTGGTTAAGTAGCATTTCATTGTATGGATATGCCCCAATAAGTTTGTTTATTTACCAATTAATGGACACTATAGTTGTTTTCAGTTTGGGGTTGTTCCATATAAAATTTCTATAAGCATTCATGTATGGATATTATATAGACATATATTTTCATTTTCCTTGGTAAAAAACTAGAAATGGAATCTCTCAATCTTATAGTAAGTGCATGTATGAATTTATAACATAAAGTGCTAATCTGTTTTCCAAAGTGGCTATAGTAATTTACATTTTCATCAAAAACATATGACAGCTTATGAGAACATGGTTTTGTTACTTTATCTTTATTTTTATTTTAAATGTTCCAAAAAATAGGGATATTTCCTTTTAGTTTTAATTAGCATTCCCCTAATGTTTAATAATGTTGATCATCTTTTTATTTGTCATCTCTATCATTGTTTTTTTGGTGAAGTGTCTTTTCAAATATTTTACCTAATTTTTTTTTAACCAAATTGTTTGGCTTCTTGATATTGAGTTGTAAGAATTCTTTGTGTATTCTATATACAAATTCCTTATTTGATGTATGATTTGCAAACATTTTCTCCCATTCTGTGGATTATCTTTTAATTTTCTTAATGGTGATTTTTAAGAGCAGGAGTTCTTAATTTTTATAGTCAATTTTTTTTCTATTTTTTATTTTTATTATTTATCCTGTTTTCTCACCTTATCCAAGAAATCTTTTCTTAACCATGTTCATAAAGATTTTCTCAAATATTTTCTTCTAGAAGTTCTAGAGTTTTACATGTTACATTCAGGCCTGTTATCTATTTCAACTTAATATTTTTATAGCAAGAAAGGTGAATGAGGATCAGAACTCATATTTTTTCATATGATCACCAAGTTACTCAAGCATCATTTGTAAAAAAGTCTCTTCTTTCACCATTGAAAATCAATCATTGAGTGTAGAACTATGTTTAGACACTCTATTCTGTTTCATTGACCTAAGTCTTACTTTCCATCAATGCAAACCTGTCTTACTTACTATAGCTTCAAAGTGTGACTGTAAATCAATCCATATGAACCCACCACATTTGTTCTTTTAAAATATTGTTATAGTTAATCTCAAAGGTTTGTATTTTCATGTAAATTTTACAATCAGCTTGTTAATTAAATAAAAATACCTGATGGGATTTTGATTGGGATTGAATTGAGTTCATAAATCAATTTTGGGTAGAATTAACATTTAAATTATATTTAGTCTTTTAGTCCATAAACATAGTGTATCTCTCCATTGCTTTATTTTTATGTTGATTTTTTTCATCAATGACAACACAAAACTTGCTTAAATTTTACTAGATTTATTCTGAATAATTTCATGTTTCTGATTATGTTTTTTAATTTCAGTTTTCAGTTGTTTTTAGCTAATACACAAGGGCGTTTTATATATATATATATATATACACACACATATGTGTGTGTGTGTGTGTATGTGTATATGTATGTATGTATGTATGTATGTATGTTGACCTGGCATTTGGAAATTTTATGTTTAATCAGTTTAGCGTTTTTGTAGCCCTTTTGAGATTTTCTAAATAGCTAATTATAACATATGTAATAAAGACAGTTTTGTTTTTTCCCAGTATGCGTGCCTCTATCTCTTTTTCTTACCTTATTATTTTCGCTAAGACCTTAGCCTAATGTTGAATAGAAATGGTGAGAACAGGCATCCTTACCTTGTTCACAACCTTAGGGGTTATTCATCAGTATTTCACAGTTTACTATTATATTCACTGTAAGCTTTGTCAACTTGAAAGTGTTCCTTATCTTTCTGATTTGCTAAGATCTTTATAATCATAACTAACAAATGTTGAATTTATCAAGTGCATTTTTGCACATATTGAGATCCTCCAGGCGCTTGGATGTCAATGTTCCTGTTGCATGACGAGACAATAAGATTTGTATGTATTTTCAAGCAAAAAGCTGAATCTAAGCTGCCTACATAGGCCCAAGAATCAATGCAGCACCCTCAGTTGGCAAGGACTAGAAAATTCCTCCTCTTGAGCTGGAGACATGACAAGGAACCTTGGTTCTGTTCTGATTCCAGACACCAAGAAAATCCAATGAGATAACCAAATCTCAAGCAGAGTTTGAACTCTCATCTAAAATACAATTATGATAATAGAGTTCTCGAGTTCAGACATTAATATAAAAATTGTTTTTGAGTTTATTATAGAATCAAAGGCTATATATTCTGAAAAGATGAAATTTAAGTAAAATATATGATAGAGTATTTTTTTTATTCATTCAACAAATATTTATTGGATGTGTCTGTTAGGAGTCCAGGAATTTTTCAGGCTCTGATATGATGAATGGAAAACATAAAAAATCATGTCTTATTCCAAGGGGAGATTATTATTATTTACATGGTATTGCAACTAAATGTGTGTGTCTTATTAGAGTACATATTGATTGCATATAACATCATAGCCTCTCTAAGGATAAAGTACTTTTATATCCTAAAATGTCTGTGAGACCTTTTCTAAATAATCACTAATAATCTACAATGTATATATATATGATTACTTATATATATATATATATATATATCTTCACTTCATTATTATTTTCAATAAGAACATAAAAAACTGGCTTTGTTCTAGGAATTTACTTTGCTTTGTGATATTTGTGCATTTATTTATCCTCTGTGCACCTCTTATTAGATAGAATTACACTAAGTTGCTACAAATGAAATAAGCCAATTTCTATACCTTATTTGTTTTGTCAAATAACACCATTTTCAGTCTTTGCAATGCATCTATTCTTTTAGAGTTATTTTAAAATACACTCTGCAGTTTATATTAATAACACCATACTAATCACTTTATAAAAATATATGAAATCTAGTTGCTAATATTAAATATTAGGCATATTTTATGCTCCCATTTTATTACCAAAGTAAAGCCTCCTCCTAGTCCAGATTTAATTATTCCAGTAGCCACCATTCACCTCTGCTTTCAAATATTTCCACATTAATTACAGCTATTTCAGTGTTTTTGCCTTATTTTATTTGTCCAACTATTTAATTTCTAATTAAACTCATTTAAGTTACAAACTAAGTGGATGTCTAGATTTGTTGTTTCCACATTTATTGCAGACATTAAGAAAGTTACATTCAGTCTTTAATATATTTCATACAACAAAACTCAAGTTGTTGTTTTGCTAATTATACTATATATTGATTAAAACATTAATCCCTGTTAAAATCATGCTGTTTAGTACTAAGTTTTGTTGGATGAAGGGACAATCAAACTGGGGCATGTCATTTTTTGACAACAGAGTTAACTGAGTGGCTCGGAATTGCTCATTAGGTGTAACTTTTCTCTAACACCATTACATGTGAGCTTCCAGTAGGAGTGCCTTCTCATGGAGGGTGGTTATTCATCAGTCAAGAGGCTTTAAGTGTGTATAATCAACTAGAACCTTCGGTATGCAACAGGCTTCCTTCTGCCTTCATGTGTAATAGTGGTATTTATAGCTGGAGCTTTTGCTGAATGTTGTTGATATAGTATAACAATATCCAGCAAATGCACTGTATTTCCTTGCTAATCCAAAGCAGAAAATGGCATATTTCTAAATTAACAAGAAAACTGAAAACCACAAACATTTATTTCCATAATCTATTTGCTGACATTAGGATACATGTAAGCATTTAATCCAAGTTCAACTTAAATTCTTTCATCAGTTTTTCCTTAGTTGCTGTGGAGTTTTTACGAAATTTAGATAGTTATAGGCTTCCCCTATAAGCTCTCTTCAATAATTTGATTCTTGCCAATAATAAATCTGTCCATCATAGTAAGCAATGCTTTTGTTATTCACATTGCCTTATGTTTATTTAACACAAAACTCTATTTGTGTTATCTCCTCTGAAATCCTTGGTAATTTTTGATTGTCTATTAAATTGTGTTTTAAAATTGGCATTGAGTTTAAAATAAGCTGTCAATGGTATGACAGTCATTGTTTATTTTAAAACCATAATAAGTGTAATTCACTTTTCTGCTAAATGGACTCAGTTCCAAGTAGAATTCCAAGGGATAACAAAATGTCTCTGAAATAAACTTTGTAGTAGAGGAAAAAGCAAACAATCCTTGAAATGAATCAAGAAATTTACATTATCCTTCTGCACAAGTGACCACCACCTGCCTGTAATTTTATAAAACTCACTCGGCTTCATTGACATCTCTCTCCTTGTCCAAAAGTAAGACAGTAATAATTGAATTCATTATTCTTCCTATCAGAAAATAGTTTATTACTTTTAAAACCTAATTTCCTTAAACTTCGAAACTCTATGGCTTTTGTTTATGATTATTATCTTTAATTATTGGTAATACTTTGAATAATTTAACAATGTTAGGCTAGGCATGTCCATTGTATTCATTTTGTGCCTCAAAATATTCAGAATTTATGGATTAGTCTTGTTACTTAGAGAAACGTGTAGAACTTTAAAAGCTCAATGTTGATGTGAGGGTTTTTTGTTGCTGTTTCTCTTTATAAATTCACCTGTAAAGTTTTTACTTTCAATATAGCTTATTATCATTGATTTTACTTATGTCTGTTATTTTCATTTTTCACTGAGTGTACAATGTATCTAATTATTCAGTGTTATTGTTTATATGTCTGGTGGGCATGCTGATTATTTAGGGTTTGGAAATTTTTCAAAGCCTGTAGCATTTTGAAGTCAATGCCATAGGCTTTCACGATAACAAACGAAACAGCAAAAAGACTCGTTTTCCATTTGATATCTCATAAATGTAATTATATAAGGAAATTCCCTTCACCCATTATAGGATTCTGCTCTCAGAAATGACTCTTTTTTCAGTGATTTCCAGAGCAAATGCCCTGCAAATGAAAATCTCACTTAATACAAACATGTTTCCAAATGTTTTGGACATGTTACCAATTTTAGTTCAAATTTAATATTTTAATAATTCTGTTATGAATACTAGCATCAAAGCATCAATTGTAAATCAGTATTAGGTTCTATAATGGAAACAGTGCATATATAGGCCAGATATTCTTGAAAAGCCACATAACATTAAAGTTTATGCTTGAGTTTGGGACCTTCTGGGAAAATTAAACCTGATAAATTAAAATTTGCACACATTTTTGAAAGTCCTTGTGGAAATTGTGTGCATTGATGGACTTTTAAAAAAGACAGCATACCTCTTGTATGAATAATAATTGGTGGTATGCAGTGAAATTTTTTCTTTTAGGGTTTCCTTTTTAAATTTTACTTTAAGTTCCAGGATACATGTGCAGAATGTGGATGTTTGTTACATAGGTCTACATGTGCCGTGGTGGTTTGCTGCCTCTATTAACCCATCCTCTAAGTTTCCTCCCATCACCCTGGTGTGTACTGTGCCCCTCCCCATGTCTATGTGTTCTTATTATTCAACTCCCACTTATGACTGAGAACATGCGGTATTTAGTTTTCTGTTCCTGTGTTAGTTTGCTGAGGATGATGGCTTTTAGCTTCATCCACGTCCCTGCAAAAGACATGATGTCATTCCTTTTTATGGCTGCATAGTATTCCGTGGTATGAATGTACCACATTTTCTTTGTCCAGTCTATCATTGATGGGCATTTGGGTTGGTTCCATGACTTTGCTATTGTAAATAGTGCTGCAGTAAACATATGTGTGCATGTGTCTTTATAGCAGAATGATTTATATTCCTTTGGGTATATACTCAATAATGGGACTGCTGGGTCAAATGATATTTCTGGTTCTAGATTCTTGAGGAACCGCCACACTGTCTTCCACAGTGGTTGAACTAATTTACATTCCCACCAATAGTGTAAAAGTGTCCCTATTTCGCCACAGCCTCGTCAGCATCTATTGTTTCTTGACTTTTTAATAATTGCCATTCTGACTGGCATGAGGTGATATCTCATTGTGATTTTGATTTGCATTTCTAACGATCAGTGGTATTGAGCTTTTTTTCATATGTTTGTCAACCACGTAAATATCTTCTTTGGAGAATTATACTACAGTGAATATTTATTTACTTTTCCATAATTTCCAGAAACTTTTCAAGATTAATTCCCTGATGGTTTTGTTGATATTTTGCTTTCTGAGAGTAGTATATATGTTTACAGATATTTTTGTATGCATGTAATATTACTTTAAATATTTAGACCATTTCTAGTTTTATGATTTACTGATATTGACTCTCCCAGCTCAACTGTGGTTATAGCAAATTAGAGTAATTCCAATCTCTTTCCATCAACATTCATCAGCTACCTAAGGGTTATCTCGTCTCAGCCTCCTTCACTTTTCCCAGTACTTCTTTTCCAAAGTTGATTCTGTAACCGGATTTTTTCTTGGGTGCTGGTGAGGCACATCTCCCCTGAGAGAATGCTGTGGGTTTTTGGCCTCAAATCTTTTAAAGAATAAGCGATGGGACCACTACTGGTGCTCCCTATGCTTGTAAAAGTAAATATCAGACCCAAGAAGTGTTGCAGAAAGGTGATTTTATTTTGGTAGAAAAAAGAGAAGGAAAGGAGAAGAGAAAGACTTCCAGGAAGAGTGTGGAAGTGAATTCCAGAGGGGAAATCCTGGAGGGGAAAGGGAGCTCCCACCATGTGGGTGGGGATTCCGGAGAACTAGAAATCCCAGATGGGTGAAGGAGCAGGGGATTTATCCTGAGAGACATTCCCACCTTCCCAAGTTCCTCTGGCCATTGAAAAGAGTTCCTTTAAACTTCCGCTGGGGTGATTGACTCTTAGTTTCTTCCCACACTAATGAAATTCAAACATAAACTGTTAAATCTCCCAGATGGGCAGAGATGGGAGGATGGCATGGCGCTGGGAAATTCTTGCCCTTAAAACTATACCCCCTCATGGACCCGGAAAGAGAACACATTCCCTCAATATCACTACTTTGTTGCCAGTTTTATTTTTATTTTTTTCAACCTCCAGTTCCCTGTTGTTTTGTTTTTGCTAATACTTCCACGTATAAATAAATCAAGATCTATTTTTTATTAAAACCATAACTTCTAAACTGAGGTAAAGGATAACAGGAATAATTTCAGAATAATTGAATTCATAGCTTCTTAGGGGTTATGTCACCTTAAAAAGTAACTGATTTAATAAACAACATCTACAAAAAATCCTGCGTTGTACTTAATCACGAACCAGAAGTGTTTTTGCTCAGGTTAGAAACAAGGCCAGGATGCCCTCTCTTACAATTCCTGTTCAACATTTTACTGAAAGAATTAGTTGATGTAATATGAAAAAGAAGGGAAATGTTTATAGATTGGAAATAAAGAAAATAAAATGTCTTCATGACGTGGTTGGCCATGGAGAAAATTCCAAATAAATGTTAAAAAATGTGATCAATAAGGATCAAAAATATGATCAAAAAATAGGATCAATAAGGTCAATAGGATAAAAGGTTGATATATAAAATAAATTTCTTTCCTATATTCCATAAACCAACATTTCAGAATTTTAAAAAAGAACAACACAGTAGCACCAAAATCTTTTTCATTAGCACCAAAAAATGAATTACTTACGTGTAAATATATACATAGTGTGTGTGTGTGTGTGTGTGTGTGTATATATATATATATATATATATATATATATATATAAAACACTGATAAAAGACTAAAAGAAAATCTAAATAAATGGAGAAATGTTCCATATTCATGGATTGGAAGACTCAATATTGTCTGATGTCAACTGAATATATAGATTCAAAATAAAAGCAATAAAATTAAAATTGTATTTAATAGCTTTTAGCAAATTGATTCTAAAGTCTATGTTGAAAGGTAAAAGACCTAAAATAGGCAAGTCAATACTGAAGAGAAAAAAGTTTGAAGGCTCATGCTACCTGGTTTTAAGATTTACTATTTAACTATCATAATCAAGACAGCATGGTATTGGTTAAAGTAAGATACATAGATCAGTGGAAGAGAAGAGAGAATCTAAAAATAACACACACAAATATAGTCAGCTGTCTTTGAAAAAGGTGAACAGACACTCAATGGAGAAAGAATTATTTTTTCAACAAATGATGCTTAAGCAGTTATACATCTGTATGCAAAAAAAAAAGAACCTAGCAACAAACATTATAAATGTCACAATAATCAACTCAAAACAGATCACAGATTTAATTGTAAAACATAAAGCTAAAAAATTCTAGAATGAAATACATGAGAAAAATCTATGTGAACATGGGTTTGGTTATGCTTTCAGCTTTAACACCAAAAGCATAATCCATGGAAGAAAAGGCTGATGTTGGGCTTTATGAAAACTAAAAATGTCTGTTCTGCAAAAGACAAGTTAAGAAAATGAAAACAGAAGCCACAGCTGGGGAAAAAAAATGCTTGCATAGTAAAAATCTGATAAAGGAGTGGTATCCAGAATATACAAAGGCTTCTTAAAAGTCAACACTACAAAAACAAACATCTTAATTTAAAAGTGGGCAAAAGATCTGAACAGACATCTTACCCAAGATGATACACAGATGACAAATAAGCACATGAAAATACACTCTAATAATCAGTCATTAAGGAATTGCAAGTTTAAAACAACTAGATATGCACTTATTAGAGTGGCTAATATCCAAAAAACCAAAAATATCAATTGCTGATGATACAGAATAACAGGAAATCTTGTTCATTGCTGATAGTATTATAAAATGATATAGTCACTTTAGAAGACCCACCTTGGCAGTTTCTAACAAAGGTAAACATAATATTATCGTTTGACCCAGCAGTCATGCTTCTGGGTATTTATTGAATGTTTTTTAAACACATAACTCCTTGTTTTTTAAGTATGGGCTGTGCATAGGGACCTCTTTCCAAAGAACGCCATCTGTGTTAGTTAATACTGGGTTTCAACTTGATTGGATTGAAGGATGCAGGGTGTTGATCCTAGGTGTGTCTGTGGGGTGTTACCAAAGGAGATTAGGATTTGAATCAGAGGGCCAGGGAAAGCAGACCCAGCCTTAATCTGGTGGCCACAGTCTAATCAGCTGCTAGCGAATATAAAGCAGGCAGAGAAACATGGCAGGAGTTCTCCCATGCTGGATACTTCCTGGCCTCCAACACTGAACTCCAAGTTCTTCAGTTCTGCTCCTCAGCTCACAGCCTATTGTGCGTCTTTGTGAGTATGCAAGTGAATGCTTAATACACTGCCCTTTATGTATATAAATATGTATCTGTCTATCCTATGTGTTCTGTCCCTCTAAGAGAACCCTGACCAATACACCATATGAACATTGAAAAAAATAGAGTAACTTTGCAGTAGAGAAGTTTGACAAACACTACCCCAGCCACGTGATCAAGGTAAAAATCAACAGCAATATGCCTTGTTGATAATATGTCATTGATATGGTGTGATGGAAATGGCACTTTTCCACTGTGGTCTTCTTCCGAACACATAACCTCAGTCTAATCAGTAGAGAAACATCAATCAAATCCCAGCCGAGGGGCATTCTACAAAATACCTAACAAGTACTTCTCAGAACTATCACGGTTATCAATAACATGAAGATCTGCAAAACTGTGACAGCCAGGAGGGGCCTACAGAGGCACGACAACCAAATGTAAAATGTATTATTGTAGATGCGATCCTAAAACAGAAAGAGGACACTAGAGAAAAACTAAGGACATCTGAATAAAGTGTGGGGTTTAGTTAATAATATATCAATATTGATTCATTAATTGTAAAAAAAAAAAAAAAAAGCACCATACTAATGAAAAACATTAATAATAGAAATTTAATGTGGGCTGTATAGAAGTCTCTGTACTCTCAGTAATTTTTTGGTAAATCTAAAACTGTTTTAAAATTAAAATCTTATTAAAATAAATTTAAAATATGATTGATAATTAAAGTAGTATAATTATGCAGCTGATGCTATAATTAAACTGATAAGAATACAATTAGATTCACATGTAGTGATAGGAAAGGAAGTCAAGGATACATTGTATAAAAGCAAACTGCAAAAACATTGCATTGTTGTGAGGCACTTTATGTAACAATGTGAACACATATGCATGCATACACCCAAATATTTGAAGAGGTATGGTTACTTTCAAGATAGCAATAACATTTAGGGTTGTAGACAGTGGAATGAATGTGGGCATAGACATTTTCTACTCATTTCTCTTATTTGAATATTTTATAATAAACATGTATTTGTAGATACTTATACATTATTTATGCTTTAAAATACTTTTCTTAGATATATTTTAACTTCTTTTTGCTACCAAGCCTTCCTTAATCCATTATTCCCTTTCATTAATGTAACATCAAGTGTTTTCTCCAATGCTTCTTTTTGCTAGGCATGTAAACAAGAATAAGTTTCTCCCAGGTTACAGAGGAAAATACAAAAACAAAAAGCAACCTTATGCCTTTTAGTTACCCCGTATTTCTTTTCTGCCCAATTTCCTGAAGCTGGTGTCTCATCATTATTTCTACTTCCCTATGTAGATTTCTCTGTCAGCTCACTGCAGGCTGTCTTCCTGCCTTTACCTCTCTACTCGGTCTAGCATATGGCAACCTCCCTGACAGTGTGGTGGACAGGGTAAAGCTCTGGGCAGATTTGGGCTTTGTGTCTGAGAATTTGCAAGTCATTGAGCAGTTTGAAGTTGGGAAGCAACAGGATACAATGTATTGTTTAGAAAACAGCCTGGGGCAGAGTGGAGGGTAGTGTGGGCAGATGCAAGCCTGAACTGAATGGGAAATCAGCTGACATTCTGAGAAAAAGGTGAGGTGGTTTCACATAGACACTTAGTGATGAAAACACACAGTGAAAAAATGGACGGATTAAAAGGATGTTTTAAATGGCTAATCAACGAAGTTTAGGGATTTAATTGGGGGTAGAGATGGAAAGGAAGGAGAGGGAGGAGGGAAAAGGATATTCCAGTTAGTGAAAGTTAGTGGCGTCATGGCACAGTTTGCTCCAGGCAGGAGGCCCAGGTTGTAGGGCAGGGTCCAGATACACAGTGGAGAGGCAGGTACCTTGGGCTACAGTGAAGAAAACAGATTTTCTATTATTTACATTGAAGTTATTTATATACCCACCCACTCACAAACACGCTTTTTTGTTATTTCAAATGAATTAGCCTACTTCTGTAAAGTAAAATATGCAAATTCTCAGACTGAGGCTTCAGCCTGGCTCTCAGGTCTAAAGTCTTTTCGTTCCAAGTATTTGCTCTAACTCTAGTTTCCTGTGTGCTTTACCCCAAGTGCAGATCCCAGGAGGCAAGGATAAGATAAATTGCATATAATAAAAAGGGAAAATATCAATAACTATGACTAAATGAGGGAAACAACTGGCAGGGAACAGTGTTAGTCAGAACTAATAGTTTTTCTAGAACTTTTTTTTTTTTTTTTTTTTTTGCTATTCAAAATTTGTAGTATGGACAGGGGTTCCCTGAAGCCATGGGGCAGTTTTAAAGGCCGCCCTTTCAGTAGCATCAACATTAGTAACCTCAATGTAAGCATATGCTCTGCATAAGGAATACTTCAAATTTTCCAAGATAAGATTGCAAAAAACAGGAAATGGATTCTTAACTCCGTAATTTTTTACTTCTAAGGTTGCATTCTGTTAACTCTTCAGACTGTTACTACAGTCTATATACACATACTGAGTGTTTGGTAGAAAACTAATAAAGTTGAGATCATCTGAATTGCTTTTGTATTTCTATTTTTTTTTTTTTTTTTGCACACAGGTATGAATCACACTTCTCTAAACAAATATGCTCCTTAATGTATTACTTTTCTTACTTTCAAAACTCTACCTACTCTAACTTATCACATAACTTTACTCTGTGTTTATTACACATTTACCCCAATTCTGTCATTTTTATTCTACATACATCCTTCATTGTCACTATCTTTCTTATCATCTGTGTACGCATTACTCACTAGACTGGAAACTTCTTGGGGTAAAAAAATTCCCAATATTCGTAATTTTATCAGCTAGCTTCCAGCATCATATATGAGTTAGGTATTTTATCTGTTGTTTGAAATTGACAGAGCCTCATAAAACCATATAATCACCCATTGGTTTGGCATTCTATATGGCAATACTTATCAATCATTATGAAGTGCAAGACACAATACAAAGTGTATATTCAGTCTTATACAGAGCATGTGGAGACATCTGTGTTGCAAAATTTAGGTTCTGTTTATTTATTTGGATTTGAGAATGTGATGTGTATGCCATTTTAAAGTCACACCTGTTCCAGTATTGGACAGCACCACGTTTTGCCTAAATGTTTCCAGATCAGGTTTTGCACCAAATAAGTTCAGGTTGTGTGAAGTTTTGTTGCGTAATATAATATTTGAGCGTCTTCTAGTTTTAAGGGCTGGTGTTTCGCTTTTATTGTTGTTGCTGTTGTTTCAGAATTTTAAACTGTGGAACACATTGTCAGACAAACAGTGATGCAAAGAAGGAAGAGACAGGCATTTCAGGAAAATGACATGAAGTGTAAGGAGACAGAGATGGGGGAGGGGGGAAGACTTCATCAAAGGCATGTAGCCCAGAGAGCCAGGAGTGTAGATCTTGGGAAGGAGTCGAGTGCAGTGTAGCTGGAGCAAGACATCAAGGTTGAATTATAAGAGATGTATGTCTTGCTCCTATCTGTTCTGGCTTTATTGAGATATAGTCGACAAACAAAAGTTGTCTATGTTTAGGGTGTACAACATAATGTGTTAGCATGTCTATGTGTTGTGAAGTGATTACCACAATCAAGCTGATTGAAACATCCATCACTCACATCACGTCATTCCAGTTCTTTGCCCATTTTTAATCAGCTTTTTCTTTTGCTATTGCATTGTAGTTTCATATATAATTTGGATAGTAACCCCTTAACAGACATCTGGTTTGCAAATATTTTCTTTCACTCCCTTGGTTGCCTTCTCATTTGGTTGACTTTTTTTCCTCCTCTTCCAGAGCAATTTACACTATCAGCTATGCTAGCCCTTATTATTTATTACTACTTTGTGTGTGTGTGTGTGTGTGTGTGTGTGTGTGTGTGTGGTGTGAGAACACTTGAGATCTACTCTCAGCAAATTCCAACTATACAACAGTGTCATTAACTAAAGTCACCAAGGTGTACATTATATCACTGGAATCTATTAATCTTATAACTGGAAGTTATTAACCCTTAGTCAATTTCTTCCTGTTTCCCCAACTTCGTAGCCCCTGGCAAACACCATTCTGCTCTCTGCCTCTGTGAATTTGACTTCTTTATATTCCACATATAAGTGAGACCATATAGTATTTGTCTTTTTGTGTCTGTCTTATTTCATTTAGCATAATATTCTCTAGGTTCATCCATGTTGTCACAAGTGGCAAGATTTCCTCTTTTTCATCGCCAATATTATACTGTGTATATACCACATTTTTTTCATCCATTCATCTGTTGGCAGACACTTTAGTCTGTTTCCGTATCTTGGCTATTATGAATAATACTGTGGTGAACATGGGAGTGCAGAAATCTCTTCAAGATACTAATATATTTTCCTTTGGATATTTACCAAGAAGTGAGATTGCTGGATCATCTGGTAGTTCACTTTTTATTTACTTATTTATTTTTAAGGAGCCTCCATATAGTTTTCCATAATGACCATACTGAATTAAATTCTCACCAATAGTGTACAAAGATTCCTTTTTCTCCATGCCCTTGCCAATGCTTGTTATCTCTTGTCTCTTTTTATATTATAGCCATCCTAACATGGGTGAAGTGATATCTCATTATGGTTTTGATTTGAATTTCCATGATGGTTTGTGACATTAAGCATTTTTTCATGTACCTATTGCCCATTTTTATGTTTTCCTTAGAAAAATGTCATTCCAGTTCTTTGCCCATTTCTTATTCAGGTTTTTTTTTTTTTTTTTGCTATTGAGTTGTAGTTTCATGTATAATTTCGATAGTAACCCCTTAACAGACATCTGGTTTGCAAATATTTTCTTTCACTCCCTGGGTTGCCTTTTCATTCGGTTGACTTTTTTTTTTTTTTTTTTTTTGCCTCTTCCAGAGCAATTAAATACACTATCAGCTTTGCTAGCCCATATTTATTCATGACTCCCTATCTCTAGACAGAAAACTCAGAGGATCAACTAGTCCATATATCCTGCTGCTTAGTAGACCTGTGTGTCCTATAGACACTTTAAATTCAATTTGTCTAACCATATTCGTCCATTAATTTAACAAGCTATTACTAGCCAATGTGTAAGATGTTAGAGGTTCAATGGTGAAAGTCATATCAATTGCATTTCTGGTACACTTACTTCAAAAATGTCAGACATTACAAAATTACAAGCCGAAGTGTACTCTGATGGAAGGAATGAATGTCCTTCTCAGAGGGTGCGTAAGAAGGAAGCTTTCCCACATCTGGTGGGGCTGATGTTTCCTGAGGAAGGGATAGCTGATCTGGGATATGAGATTGAAAAAGAAAGGAAGGAAGGCTATCCGAATGGGAACCAGCATGTGCAAAACCCCTGTGGCAATAAGAGTGGGAGGCATCTGAGAAAGTGAAAGAAACCAGCGTGGAAAGAAAAGTCAAGGAGCCACTACGTGTATATGAAACCATCACTGTTAGCCCTCTAGAAGCCTTCTGTATGCTCTTCCAGGCACAGCCCCCTTTCTTCCACTGAAGGAATAGTAACTACACTGTTCAAATATTTATGGCAATAATTCCTTATTATTTTTAATTACCACTCTTAAGAATTTACCTTTAAGTTTACATAAATGGAACCATAACGCATACAGTCTTTGTGTATGATTTCACTTACCGTACATTTTGTTTTTCCAATTTGTTTATGTTCTTGAGTCACATATTTCAGTCATTTTGGGTGCTTCATAGGATTCTTTGTATGAATATACAACAAATCATGTACCTATAATTGCTTTGATGATGAACATTTTTGATGTTTCTGTGTTTAAGTGATCACAAATCATATATGAATAAACATCCAGGCATGCATATGCATGTCATTTCTCTAGAATAAACAGCAACAAGTATGTATACACATATGAACATATGCAAACACAAGTTCATGCATAATACTAATATAAAATTATGTACTACTCTATTTTCACATATTTTCTCTTTTTGTCTCTCTTTTTATCATTATTGATGGTTTCTTCTTCCCTCTCTTCCATTTAATGATCTCTCTGCATCATATCCATTGATGCTATTTCACATATTGCATTGTTTTAGTTTTAGAATTTCTATTACTTTCTTTCATGAAAAAATCTGCCTGACAAATCTCTCAGTCTATATAAACACAATCTAACACAATTTTCTATTATGATAGAAATATTCTACAAATTAGTATTGCATAATACAGTATGAACCAGACACATATTCAGCTCTTGACACATGGATAATACTAAAGAGTTGAATTTTTATTTTTATTTATTTATAATTATTTTAAAGTTAACATTTCTAACAACTTTTATGTTAGATAGAAGTTCTGCTATGATTCAATTTTCACCATCCATTTACACTTAAAAGAAAAAAAAATATCTAACTCACTCAGGCCAGGTGTGGTGGCACATGCCTGTAATCACAGCACTTTGGGAGGCCAAGGCAGGAGGGCTGCTTGAGCTCAGGAATTTGAGACCAGCCTGGGAAACAAAGTAAAACCCCATCTCTAATAATAATAATAATAATAATAATTAGCTGGGTGTGGGGGCATGGGCCTATGCTCCCAGCTGCTAAGGAGGCGGAGATGGGAGGATCACTTGAGCCTGAGAGGTAGAGGCTGCAGTGAGCTATATCATGCCAATGCATTCTAACCTGGGCAGTCTGAAAATTTTGGGAAAAAAAAAAAAGACGATTAAAATCATTTAAGACTCAATTGTAAATATTTACATTTACTGTATAATTACATACACTAAATGAGATTGTATACATACCTATCCATATCTACATCCCTGCACATAATATAAACAAAATCAATTTGAGTTATGTTGAGTTATATATTTTTATAGCCTATTTTTTCAAACAATATTTATAAGAATTTTATGGCATTAAATAGTGTCTAAAATCATAGACTGTAATGATTATGTAAGATTTTACCCTTTGGTTCTATAATAATTTAAATATTCTCCTATTGTTCGACATTTAGACCATGATTTTGATACTCTCGCTAACATGATTATCTCTGCCTGATTTCTTAGGATTATTGAGATTAAAGTAGGATTGCTGGAATAAAATATCCAAATATTAAAACACTTTTGGTATTTACTGTCAAATTGTTTTTTGGAAAAGTTATACCAGCTTAATTAGAGGACGATAAGAATGCAGTGTGAATTTAAGTCCTGTTTCTCCTCTACGTCTTCCTGTGTCCTCTTTTTCTGTGTCACCATATGATATTTGTCACAGTCCTATTCTTCATCAGTATCTTTGTTCCATAACCTCTGTTTTAAAGGTTCCCTCTCCCCCGTTCCTTATTCAGCTCTCCTGTCTTAAATGCTAAATCTCACATCCGTATTACCAATCTGTCATGTCTCCCGGCATCAAGTCCCACGTTTCCAGTATGTCTGCTATATATTTGTATGCTTGTCCCTACTGACTCTTATCACATCTAGAGCTGAATTTTTAACATCTCTGCCCCCAGCCCATCCTAATAACTCAACTCCCATTATATTCTGATTTTCCTTTTCTTTAAGCAATCCCATTGTCACTTGAATACAACACCTCCACTCTTTGTCTCATTTCCTTTATCTCATAATCATCAAGAATGATTAAATTTTCATTTGCAAGATGAATCCAGGGCATGTCTTACCTTGCATACTGCTACTTCTTGCTAGAACAGGCTTTTAGCACTATGACAATTTTCTTTTAAATACTGTTCCTGCATTTAGACTTTCCTTCCATTAATCTATTCTACGCAATGCTTCTGAACTAATCTCAATTTATCGTTTTGAGGGTACCACTGTCTTCATCAAAAGCCTTCAATGTACCCCTGTTGCCTATAAGCAACCCCAAGGTCCATAATTTGTCATTTATCCATTTGTCCAGCCAGCCAGCCATTTAAAATTTATTGAGTGCCTACATGATTCTTCCCTTTGGAGAACTGCCATTCAGCTACTGGAGCTACTTGGTCCTTGCTTTAAAAGGGCGTGAAGTGCCTGGGAGTTTCCATCCTGTTGAGGTTTCCACTAACCAGTGACTGAAGGATACTGACAAAAGCCCCAGATCCATTGCCTGGATTCTAATCTCTAAAGTTTCCCTGTGGAACCAGGTTAAGCCTACTGTCCTTTGGCTTTGCATGGTGATCACACTCCTGCCTGACTTCCTTCTCTTCCTTGCCTTGCTTCACTGGTTGCCTTATCCATCTACCCTGGAACCCTTCCTTAATAAATTATTTTCACATGAATTCTTCTCTTAGGTTCTGCTTCTGGGAAATCCAAAGAAAACCACTTTTGTTAAGAACCAAAGACACAATCACTACCTCCAGTCAACACACACTGAGTAGAAAAATAGACATGCGAGCCAGCCATTTAAATTTTAATATGCTATCTACCATAATAGTGGGATTTGCAAAGTCCTTTGATGAGGAAAGAAAAATATCTATCTCAGGTGAGGGAAGTCAAACTGGAAAGTCTTCATCTGAAATAATGTCTGATCTGAAAATCAGAGAACAATTTTTTTAAGCAGAAATAAAAGAAAAACTAGTTATAACAAATAGTGTGGGAAAAATAAATGGTATAAGTACTTGATATTTTTCAGGTACTACAAAAAATTTATTATTATGAGAGACAATATTTGGTACGGCGGGGGGAAGGAATTGGTTCTGATAGGTGAGTAAGATGGCAGAAGTGTGAATTCAAAACATTTTCTGAGTGTCACATAAAGAGCTATCTAGTTTATCTGTCGAAGATGGCAAAGAATACGGAGAGCCCAGGAGGGTGATGCCTTCAGTTATGGAATTGTAGATGTTGCTCTGGGAGCATTGTGGAGGACTTACACGTAGGGCTAGTCTAGAGAAAACATCGTCAGAAATCAAATACCATGGTGAGCACAAAGGGCTGAGAAGAGAGAGAATGTGAGATATTAGAAGAAGAATTGGCGGTAGTTGGTGATTGACGGTGTTTATCATAAGATTCTAGGCTTGGATCACCCTGCCAGTCACCAAATCCAATTGATTTTTTTTAACTTACTTAATCAATATAACAGCAGTTTCCTTCCTTCTTTAGCTTCCTGTTTATTTTGGTAACTTTTGTACATTTTCCAAATTATCCATATTGACAATACACGACTCTTTTATTTGCAAAGTGGAGCATGTGGTAAAAATGAAATCATAGCATACAGACAGCTTACTAAAAATTATTGAGTTGATCAGAAAAAGCATGTTGATAATATACATGTGAAAAAATGTCCAACCTCAATCATAACTTTTTAAAAAATGTCAGTTGAAACAAGAATATCAGATTAACAAAAATTATAGTTGTAAAACATTCAATTTTGGCAAAGATAAAGGAAAGAAACATGCTAATGCACCACCTGTGAGATGATGATAGGTCCAAATTTTTGAAGAACCATTACAAATATCTGGCAAATTAAAACGCTCACTTTCTTTCATCCAGCAATGGCACCACTAACAATTTACACTAAGAATCAATGTACATGAATATATATGAAGATGCTTACTACAGTATTATTTATAATAGCAAGAAAAGGCCATTAATATAAACTCATTAGCTACACTGTGAGTTTATATTCCATGGAATATTATGCAGATGTTATAAAGAACATGTTGATATGAATGTGGTCAATAAATATTGTGTTACACAAAGAACAGTAGAGATTGAGTTTGTAGAGTATAATTTCTTCACCATATAATGAGAATAGATATATACTGAAAATTTCTGAAAGGGTGCATCCAAAACAGCCAACATTATTTACCACCTGGGCTTGTAAACGACGGAGATTTGCTCTTGTCATTTATTTTATTCCCTAGGAACAACAGTAATTTGGCCATAAAATTAATGAAAAGAAAGGAGCATTAACAAGATAATGGAGGGACAGTGTTTAACTTTTATGTTTGTGGAAGGAGGTAATGAGAAATTAAAACTTTATATAATTCTGTTGAAATAAAATAAGACTGAAATCCTTATAGTCACAACTCTAAGAAAGAAAAGGTACTTACAGACAGGAAAATAGAGGCTAATCCCACATCCCATAAGTGAGGACTAGAATTCAGATCTCCTGACACTTGCTTCAGTGCTCTTTCTACGATCCTAAGCAATAGTATATCTATACCTAGAAAATCAAGCCAACTGAGATGGACAAGATCCCAGTCATTATTTCTGCTTTCTCTGAATATACAGGATTTTGAGTTCATAACTAAATAAGAAATGTTGAAGTGTTGTCTGTGGGACACTAAAGTTCCACTGTGTTCTGAACCAAAATGTCTTAATTCAATACCATTGCTCTGAAAGGATGCTTTCTTAAGCACTGCAAAATATGGTTCCATGTATGTCCATAATTTAAGGGAAGAGACACTTTGAATTGGAGGCAAATAAACTATATTGCAACACTTCAAAGCTTGGTCAGGAAGCTTATACCAAATGCCTTATGTGGACTTGTGATTTTTGCATTCTGACCCTGAATGTATTTCACACATAAGCTGACATGTCTCCAGTAATTTTCCTCCTATGTATGATATAAATGAAATATGAGCACCTATTATCTGAAACCCTACCAACTGATTAGTTTGTTGCTATAAAGTACAAATGCCCAATTATATGAAATTTCAAGCATTACACTACCGAAAAAGAGAAGGCATCACTGGAATGTGAGTGAAAAGAGTATTATGTGATTCCCTTTTCTATATGTTAGAATTGCTTTATATTGAAAAAATAAGTTAAATAATATACTAACCCAAAATTTGTAAATTGCTTTATCCATCTACATCTAGGAAATTAGAACAAATTTCATTTCTTTACCATAACAGGGATGGATTTTCCTTTGTGATTTTCAATATATTAACAATAGATTTATTTTCCTAGTGTTGTTGAGGGTACTTCCTACAACTCTTCATTCAAATTGTCAGTGATTATCACTATGTGTTGTAAATGATACATAGCCACTGCATTAAGAAACTGGGGTAAATAAAATGGAAAAGGGATATCAGTGAATATTTAAGAATGTAATTTGGCAATTGCATGTTTCTGCTGGCTTTTCATAATATAACAAACCATGTTTTTCTTCTAATTTAAAAATGCTATTAATAAAAATGCTAATTGTACTTAGTATTTTTATACATATACCAATTCTTACAAATGTTCTAATTTCAGTTTAGTAAATTGATGTGTAAATATACTTTGTAAGACAGAGAATTTTATAAGAAGATTAACTTGAAGTAATAAATAGACTAGTGAATTAAAATTTCCATTTCCTATGAAACAGAGCACTTTTAACGCAATTTGAAGGGAGAACATTAGTGCTCAGTGTTTATAATTTATCATTTGACATTTGGAATAAAAATTATAAGTGTATAGAAGAATTACACATATTTCTTAAATTTCCAATACTGCACATGCTACCATAACGCTGGGTTTTACAAGGAGATTAGTGCAATTCAAAGGTTAATCACAAATATTTCAAAAAGGAGCTATATTATAGGCCTGATATTCCCCTCGTAGCTGCTTCAGGAAGGGATCTCATTTGTCACTCCTTCTTGGCATTGGGTTCTATTCAGTTCTTAACTGAAAATAGGAAAAGTGCCACCCTATACTGAAGCATTTCAACACAATTGGAAACATTATGCATAATTTTCAATAGATAAGGTTATACATTTACAAGGTATTCACAGAAATATATTTTTTGCCCAAATTTGGTTGAGATTTGTTGACAGGAAGTACATCTCTAGTCTACGTTTTTAGAACTTTTCTGGGTTTCAAGGTCTTAAACAGAGGTGGGGTGTGTGTGTGTGTATGGAAATGCACTGTGTTCATAAAAATACCACTGTTGGTGTTTCTAAAATGAAGCTACTAAAAAAGAGATAACTGGTGTCATCTAGAGAGGGAGAGGAATTCCAGGTGCTCTCCAATAATGGAGAGAGTGACTGGAAAATAAAACAGTGAAAAAGGGGCTGTGTTTTGGACAGAAGCAATTACCTGATCACTAAAAGAGAGAGAAGAGAAAGAGACACAGGAAAACAGGTCAGCGAGGCAGAAGGAGAAAAATTGAGCAGTATATTTGGCACTGTAGAGAGTGAAAGAATGAGAGCTATTTCCCTTTTCTGTTCATGGGTTATGAAATTGAGATTTTCCATATCACTACCAAAGGATGGATTGTAGTGAAGGGCGTATCGTCATCTATGAGAGCTGCCAGAAGCGTAGGGAAGATTGGAGAAGATGGCTGACATTGTTACTTTGGGTAGCTGCTCTAAAACTTCTTCCATTCAGCCATGCAGATGAGGTGAACAGGTATTTGGGGACATGTATGACACTTGATCACATGAAATAATAATACATATTACATTTAGAAAAATTTATATCATAGTATATGTATGGAGAAGGATATAGCTCAACATTGACTATTCAGACACTTGACCTAAAAGCCAATTTATAAGTTATTGTAAAATTGTTGTTAACCTGGTGAACATATTTTCTAGGGATTTCAAGTCAGCCAAAATTGTCAAGAAATAAAATCCATCAGGAGTAATGTCTGCTTTGCCTATGAATCCTAGACACACTTGGGAGGTATTTAACATTTTAGTTAGAGCTATAAATGATCTTTGGTTTAAAATTTAAATATATGTTTTCTTTAAACTTAGTTTCATTTTCTTAGCCACTTGTTCAAATATACATATGTGTGAATGTATGCAATTTTTAGACTATAATATACTTTGAGATTGTTAAATAAATCTTTGCTAATAATCCATTTCATTGTAGAAAAATTTTAGGATTCATTTTGCTCTCCATGTGACCATTGTCATTGTAGAAGTTCTGATAGTAAAATTATGTGGGGGCTCTGAGTTCAAATGCATCATCCTAAGGCAATGAAAACATACTGTCTTGTTCCCATTTTATCATATTTATGTATAACAGAAATGGGAAGACTGAAAGATTTCATTATCACAATTTTGGAGGGCAGAGAAAATACCAACAGTCTGCATTTCCAGGCTAAGTTTAAGCTGTTCAGAAGCCAAACCTTCTCACTATTCAGATGGAATATCACATTCAGCAAGAGAATGTTTCAGTTTTTTCATAGTTATGTTTAACTTTAAATAAGAGATTACATAATTCTAAAGTTGCCGTTGACTGTTATATTCCTTAAGGTTTTCTATTCTTTCTTAGCTTAAGTCCTGATTTTGATTTTCATCTTTGTCATTGTTATTTTTCTTTTCATAGAAAAGTACTGTTAGCTCTATAATCTTTTATTTGACACTAAGGGAAAAATATTTTTAACAAAGCAAAAATATACTTGAATAAGTTTGTGGTCTTCAGTAAAAGTTTAACCTTATGTAGTTGGATTTTTAACATTTTTAATAATAATAGTGATTACATAAACTTTATCCAAAAATTGTTACAATTACTGAGATTAATTTAGACCAAGTAAAAGGTTTTAAAATAAATGTTATTTGTAGTGTTTATAAGATCAGAAAACAAATGGAAAGATTAATGGTTATAAATCAATAATTGCTTAGAGTGTAAATGAAACCATTTGGTAATTTCTACAAATGTATAGCATTTTGCTTCTACTTTCCAGGCAACATGCTCATGTAAGTTTGTCTTTATTTTAATAAAATTGTACCCAGAAAAATAATATAACTGTAATTTGAATATACAAAAATTCAAATAGTAACTCCATGTATGCCCAGAAAGTTTAATGCCCTGAGTTTAATCACACCAAAGACTTCTTATATTAGTATAATTTTGCATATATACTAGGGTTTCACTTCTGTATGTAATCAAGAACTCAGCTAAGTTGTTTATCCTCCACATGTTCTTCCAGAACATTCTGCCTTAAGGATCTAATTCACAGTCACGTCCTACTCCGTTTTTTAATTTCTCCATGACTATGTGTCTCATTTACATATTATTTCCTGGATCTTTCCTCCTCTCTCTACTCAAAAACTACCCAGAAAGCATGACAGCAGCCTTTTCTTGACTTCCACACCTTACACACGCACACAGGCCTTACACACACACACATTTTCACAAATATGTGACAAGGAGAACAGTGTTGCTACATTTTTGTAAATGTTGTTTTTGACAGATGCAACTGGGCACCTGCTCGCTGTCTATCATAGGCTTAGCCAACATCAGGCAGATGCTGCCCAAATGCCCTTTCTTATCTGGAAACATGCAGCCATGCTGGCCACCTCACTTACCCCACACCCTCAACCTAATTGTCCCCAGGTCCCGAACAGCAGTTGAATCCATTTTCTTTCCTTCATTTTGCTTTCTGCTATCCAGGTATTTGTCCTCTTGGAAAGCAAGACAAAGCCTTCCTGTCTCATGCTTAATCTGTTCCCGTGGCATTAGCCTATACTCATTCCTCAGAGAGAACAGATCCTTCCTAACTCAGAATTTCACACAAGGCACCTACCCAACAGTCCTTGCCACCCTATTCCACCCCATGTCCCTTCATATTCAATAGCCATAGGATTTACTCTAGAGGTGACACCTCTGGGACAATGTACCTGAAGCCCTAGACAAGGAGCTTTGTTATTTGCCATCACACATTCTATGTTTTTCTACATGACACTTATACCAATAATTTTTGTTTAAATAATTTTTAATATTTTAGTCCCTCTCCTCTTAACATATAAACTCCAGAAAATCCTTGTTTTGCTCACTACTGATTTCCAGCACCTAGCACAGTCCTTAGCATATGGTTGGAACTCCCTGAATTTCAGCTTTATAAAGAAAGGAATTAATGGATGTTGTACGCATGTGTGAGGAGCCATGTGGAATGTAAATGGCAGCATACCAATGTGTAAAGTCATCAGAATTAAGGAAATGGAGCTAAATTGGGAGCCGGAAAGCTAATCCATATGGATGTCAAGGAGATGAGGCTTGAGCCACAGAGCAGTGATCAGTGTGAGGGATCCAAAGGCTAGGGAGGTCCCACAGGAACACAGGAGATGATTCAAAGAACCGCTGGTTGTCCTGAAACATTGTTTTTATTCATGAGCTAGAGAACTTTCTTGGCAGAGGGCTAAAGACCAGTGTGTGCAAAAGTGCTTTCTTTAAATGTCTCACCAGCTTGTGTTTTGAATATATAATTCCAGAGTGATATAGCACCCATCTCTCAGTGCTGTTCAGTTCTTTTCATCCTGTTAAATCTTTTCTGCGTCTGCATTTAGATGATTTCTCATTCTTTCCATCTGAGACTGAACTAATGGCTCAAAGATGGTGATTCCCATGCGGGGATGTTACTAAGAAGGGTATATAGGGGCTAGTTGGCAAAAAAAAAAAAATGAACATATAATTTTTTGTTTAAGTCTGTCCAACATTTAGGAAGATACCAGTCTGTTCTCCAAGTGTCCAGTCCTATCTCTTGTGTCTACCAGCCTTTAGCCTTTCTCTTTTTCTAAGGATAAGTTTTCACTTTTCAAATACTGTGTGACATTCTTAAGGCCACATACATGAACACATTTTCATCTATTCTGTCTTGCAGTTCTGGACGGTAACATGACTACCTGTTGTGGCTAAAAGGCGGCTCCTTGGTCTGATCTGCATCTTCCAGGGAACTGGCTTGGCGGCGTATGATCCATCAAATCTTCCCCTTAGTAAATCTCAGGAAAAAGATCACCCATAAGCATAGTACGTGGGTATTCTGAAGTTTGACTAGTACTTTAGAGTGCTGTAGATCCTAAGATGAAAGTAGTGAGAAAGTTGAAAATTAGTATTATTTATTCAACAGACATGCTAGAAATCCCAGAGCTTCCCTAGTCACTATTTTCTGTCCTCTGCATATAACATAAAACTCTGCAAAAACAGAACTGAGTTCTCCGTAAAGAAATTCAGAAATAAACAAAACCAGCCTTGAAGGAAAGCCCTTGCAATCCGTGGTTTATTCTCCTTTTCTTGTTACGGCCAATGGCAGCACCTAGATTAAAGTAGGTAAATGCTCAGCCATGGAGTCACTGAAATAATGCTTTAAACGTCTACATAATTCACAGACATACTCTCTCTCTTAGAGGCACTTTCAATTTCAATGAAATCATCTATCTATTACTCTAAAATTTGTGAATATTAATCATTCTGTCTTTCTAGCTTTTATTCAGTATTTGTGATCCCTTTGTACTGTTTTTTTGTTTTTTTTTTTTTTCTGTTAGGATACAGTCAAGAAAACTGAAACCATGGTAGTGGGTATTTTAAAGAGGGAATTGGTTACCAGATGTTAGAAGGCTCTAGAAGTTCTTCAGCAGGAAGGTGATTATGGACATAAGTTTACCTTAAATGGGCAGAATTCAGATAGACAACAACAACAACAAAAAAAAGAGACTGCGGAGGTTATTCATAGTGGGCTACTTTGCGTGGGAAAACTAAGTAGCTGTAAATCAGGGCATCCTATTATCTGTGAAACAACAAATATGGGAAATTACTTTTCTATGTTAGTTGGGTGAAGTTTAAAAGGGTTGTGCTTTAACAGACAGTGAGAGTGGTTTCTGTATTTTAGAAGGATAAATAAACTGTTTTGTGTGCAGGACAGATTAGAAATGGAAGACACTGGAAACAGAGAGAAGTTAAAGGAGAATGTTGACATGATCTTAAAGTGTTCAGAAACTGAACAAAACTCATTGCAAAGTCATTGCCAGGGACTACAGTACAGGGTCATAGATGCCTCTAGTAGTGGATGAAGACAAGTCACAGAGAGAAATCTAACAACCCATGTTTAGCAGAGGGAAGGAAGTCAGGAATAGTTATTAATAAGTTCAAGACTTCAGCTTTTTCTTTTACTCCCAGCAGAGCTAAGTTTAAAGGAAGCGTAGCTCAATTTCTCCCAACCTCATTTTGTTAATTTTTATAATCTTGCCCCAGAAAAGCCATTTGTATCCCAGCTCAGAAAATTCTATATTAATTTTTCTTCATAACAGTGCAAAATTTTGAAAACTCTTCCTGATAACTAGGGAAATACAAATCAAGATCACAATGAGATACCATCTGACACCAGTCAGAATGGCTATTATTAAAAAGTCAAAAAATAGCAGATGCTGGTGAGGTTGTGAAGAAAAGGGAATGCGTATATACTGTTGGTAGGAGTGTAAATTAGTTTAGTTATTGTGGAGGACAGTGTGGCAATTCCTCAGACACCTAAAGACAGAAATAGCATTTCACCCAGCAATCCTGTTACTGGGTATATACTCAAAGGAATATAAATCATTCTGTTATAAAGACACATGAACGCATATGTTCACTGCAGCACTATTCACAATAGCAAAGACATGGAACTAACCCACATGCCAATAAATGATACACTGGATCAAGAAAATGTGGTACATATGCACCATGGAATACTATGCAGCCATAAAAAGAAACAAGATCATGTCTTTTGCAGGGACATAGATGGAGCTGGAGGCCAGTATCCTTAGAAAACTAACATAGGAACAGAAAACTAAACACTGTATGTTCTCACACAACAGGAAGCTAAATGATGAGAATACATGGACATATAGAGGGGAACAGCACACTGTGGGGACTTTCAGAGACTGGAGGCAGGGAAAAGGGAGATCATTAAGAAAAATACCTAATGGGTACTAGGCTTCATGCCTGCATGATGAAATACTCTGTACCACAAACCCCCAAGACACAAGTTTAGCTAGGTAACAAACCTGCACTTGTACCCCTGAACCTAAAATAAAAGTTTGCAAAGAATACATAAAAAACTTTAAAGTAGCTTAATACGTTTTATATTGATGTCAACTTTAAATAACATTTATGCATGACATAATACATTATTAAAATTCATTTTACCTTTTTAAAAAACATGCTAAATTTTAGCAGAGTTTTCAACAACAATGTTGTATTTAACAAGAGAAAAGCATTTCTGATGCTTTACAAACTGGTGTTTCAATGAATTACTCTTTTTTTTTGAGATGGAATCTCGCTCTCTCACCCAGGCTGGGGTGCTGTGGCATGATCTCGGCTCACTGCAGCCATCTCCTGGGTTCAAGTGATTCTCTGGCCTCAGCCTTCGAGTACCTGGGACTACAGGAGCACACCGAGATACCCAGCTAAATTTTGTATTTTTAGTAGAGACAGGGCTTCACCATGTTGGCCAAGATGGTGTCTAACTCCTGACCTAAGGTGATCTGCCCACCTCGGCCAGTTTCTAATCCCAAACTGCTGGGATTATAGAGGTGAGCCACTGCACCAGGCCAAAATGAGTTACTCTTAATTGTGTTCTATTCATTTGTTTTTCCTGCATTTTCACTTTGATGAACTAACAAATACCTGTGGAATACAGTGACAGCTTGAAAAGCTTTATGTTAATGAAGTTATTCCACAGTAGATAAAATAATATGTGAAAATGATGAGAATTTAATAATTCTTCTAAAATCAGAATTTAAAGACATATCACTGACCCTATGTTAAAATAGCTTACAGCACAGAAGTCTTAGAAAATGGGCATTAGAGTTTCAGAAAGCTAGTCATGTTAAATATTTTTCAAAATAAGGCTAGCTACCTCACAAAAAATGAAGGAGCTACTTATAAAACTGATATTCCATTTTCTATTAAAAAATTGTTGCATAATATTCCATGGTGTATATGTGCCACATTTTCCCTGTCCAGTCTATCATCGATGGGCATTTGGGTTGGTTCCAGGTCTTTGCCCATGGAATATTATGCAGCCATCAAAAATGATGAGTTCACATCCTTTGTAGGGACATGGATGAACCTGGAAACCATCATTCTCAGCAAACTGACACAAGAACAGAAAATCAAACACTGCATATTCTCACTCATAGGCGGGTGTTGAACAATGAGAACCCATGGACACAGGGAGGGGAGCATCTCACACTGAGGTCTGTCGGGGGGAAAAGGGGAGGGACAGCGGGGGGTGAGGAGTTGGGGAGGGATAGCATGGGGAGAAAAACCAGATATAGGTGATGGGGAGGAAGGCAGCAAATCACACTGCCATGTGTGTACCTATGCAGCAATCTTGCATGTTCTTCACATGTACCCCCAAACCTAAAATGCAATAAAAAGTATATATATATAAAAAAATTGTTGATATTAAAATATAGTAAAATAACCATGAATTTATACTATTTTTTTTTTGCTCACTTCAAGAAGGTGGAACGTAAACTACTTAGATGACTGATTAAGCCCCTCTAAAGTAAATGGCAAATGTTGGGACTGGATTACCAAATGTCTGCCTTCCATGTGATTGGCCGTATAACTTTCTTTCATGCATGGACAATGGCTTTTCTCCTTCTTTAGTAACCCAAAGAAAAAGCCAACATTCTAACCTGGAGCTGCACATTCAAGCTTTGACACGTTCCTCTCACTGGTTTTGTCTAATGCTGATAATAAACCTACACTGTCAGCAACTTTAGAAAGATGGGTGGAAGAAGTGTCTTTATCATGGTTTGAATTTTTTTTTCCCTGGGGCACTTGGCAGAGTCAGCTCTGGTGTTTCAATGTGCTTGAAAGTTACCTGGCTGCCCTCTGAGAAGTTTGCATAAAAACTGCTTTACTTAAAAGCAGGCAAAATTAAGGTTTCTGTAGCAAAACCACAGGCATTGCACTGAGACAGGACAAAGACTAAATATCCTGTTTCCATGTGGCTGGGAAATGAGAACTTGGTTCAAGAGCTCATGGACGGGCATATCATCATACCACTGTTGATAGAGAGCATTGTTAATCTCTAAAACGGCTTCATGGCATGATTATTTTATCCTCTTCTTTCAGCTGAATTTTTAAAATGTATGTCTACTGCAAAGTACACAAAGGAAATAAATTAGCACTAAAAAAAGGGCTTCTTCACAACCTCAAATGATATATATATTTCTTTCAGAACATCACTTTAGAGAGAAAATAACAAGAATTCAGCATCATCACTTTAGTCACACTTCAAAATATAGAAAAGGGAAGAGCAATTAAGTACATTTGTATTCACTGTACATTTTTCAGATATTTGTATAGAAGAAAAACAACTAGCTTATTTAAAAACCGTAAGGTGAGTAAGCAGTTTTCATTGTTATCTTTGCTGTTGGGATTTATATTTTTACTTCATTTATATATGAAACCAGTAAATAAACCTATGTCAAATACTTTTTTATTTTTGATGCTAGTTACAAATATTGGTGACTTTTTTAGACATTAATATCCGATATATGTCTTTCAGAAATTATCAGTTATAAAATAATATTTGGGAGTTAAGGAAGGCACTAGACATAAGAAACGTGTGTAGACAAATACTTTGTCACCAAAGTCATATATTTAAAAGTTAAATCCCTGTTCTTTCGTTTGTCTCTTATCAATTCAAATTTAATTCATTAGAAAACAATTTTCCTCCACACTTAATCCCTAGTTATTCATCTTTTTCACTAGTTTGTATTCGATTGCCCATTGCTTCATAGCTAAACTCTGTTTAAATCCGTTAACTGAAATGATTTTAAAAACTTTTTGTCCATTTTTCATCTGTTCCATTGGACATTGGACTTGTAAGATACCATGATACAAAGGAAAATGGCCCTACAGTGATATGATTCGTGATTTCACTCTAAATTTCCTTGATGCTTTTAGAGTGTGATTAATTTATCTTACCCCCTTCCTTTTTTTAACTATAAAGCAGGTATATGTACAACAATGCCACTTTTTTCTACCCCAAATAAATAGAAACAGCTATAGGACCAAAGTTTCTTATATGACTCTTACAGTTTACTTAGCACATTCTTTAATAAAGTTTCCTCTTCAGGAAACTAGAAAATAGTATCTGGTGTAAGACTAGATGTTTTGTCAAAAACATACATAATATTCATATAGCAGAGCTTTGGCCTTATGCCATGCACAAGCAGGAGGTGTTTCTGGAATTGTCCTATTGATTTTCACACATTATTTACTAGAAATGACTGCTGCCATTCCCACATAGAGCTAAGTGTGAACATTTACCATATGCATGTAGCCTCACGATTATTTGTTGTTCACAAAACCACCTTTGTCCTCCCATCGAAATATTGTCCTCATCTTAAAAGTAAATGGCACTGTTTTATTCAGTGGTTTATATTTTGGAATCCTAAGCAGATATTTTTTGCCTTAAATTTCAAGCATTACATTGCTTCCAAAGACATGCTATGGGTATAAGGAAATTATATCAAACGTGAGTAAATTTTGTTGACCAACACTGTAGAATTAAAAATACCATCATATAAATATATGAATACGGACATTGATAGTTAGTGAAAATTACCCCCAAATTTCGAATGCCATGAGTCTACTTTGAATAGCTTTTTAGTTTGATTTTTATTGACTTTATATGGAGCTTATTTGTAAGCCTACAGACATAATTCATAGAATATAATACTCAGCTCTTTGAGAATGTACTACTTAAATATTTGAATATATTTATTCCAAGTATATTTCCACTGTGATTTTTCTAGGGAGATGCAATTGCCATCACAGTAAGATATTACTGATTCAGATGAAATTTTTAATTAACTAGAAAAATCAAAGAATGCAATTCTTTTTCAGGATTTCTTCAAATAAAGAAACAAGCAAAATTAGGCTGTGGTGCTGTGAATAACACCATGAAGTATAGAGTCAGGCAATCCTCAGGTTCAGTCACAGTTCTACTGTTAAGTAAATAATAATTCTAAGGGTGTGTTTTTGTTCTCTTCAGTTTGTGGAAAATATGTAGACAAATAGCATTCCACAAACCAGCAATGAGCCTACCCCACAGCTATTCAACCTGCCCATTATTGGGTAGCTTTCATATAACCAGTTAGTTAGAAAGAAAACATCTATGAAAACTATTTACTAAAGAATTATATATTTTATTAAGGGTACTGAACATGGTCAAGCTAGAGTACATCATGATCATAATAAGTCAATTATAATTCTAAATTTTTATTTGTTTAAAGTAGAACAAAAACTTGAAGTGCAAAAACCTTTTAGCTTATTAAAATTTTGTTCTGATTATTCTAATTTTATAATTTCTTTTTAAAATTTTTACAGTTACGTAGCCCTCATATTAATCAACTTAGTTTTTTCTCATTTTTCAAGACCCAACATATTTTTCCATAAATAACATCACTGTTTTATAATCACATCACTGATTTTATTTATGTCACAAAAGACTAAATTAAATACAACCTAAATAAACTGGCTGGTGGATAAGTTAACGTAATGCCAAGTTGAGGTAGAGGACTTGTGTAGGCATGAGAGAAAATACACTGTTGTTTTACAGGGAAAATGTACAGTGTCAGTTCATTCAACAAGTTAGTTAAACACAACTCAACTAAAACAATGTCAGTGAAAAGTAGCAATTTCTGTTTTTGCTTCATGGACTTAACAACCAGTGAGTCCTGAGAAAGAAGAGATAATTTAAAGAGCTTCATTGGCAGGTGAATCTGTACTTGGCATTTTAGCTTAGAGACTGAAACTCCATATTAAAAGCAGGAGAAAGGTAGTGAGGCATCCCACATGAAGAAAGAAATCAGAATGGACATGCAGAGGCGAGAGTAGCCACGGTCTTTGTCCCGGGTCAGGAGGACAAAGCCTGGACTCTTGAAGAGCAAAGCCTGGACTCTTGCCTATAACCTGACTCCATCCCATGTGCTTTATCTACTCACACTGTTTGCCCAGGAAATCTGGCACTCCACGGTGAGAATAGGAACTGGTTGTCCCAGCTAATCTTCGACTGGGTGTGTCCCATAGGGTTGTCAGATTTGGAAAATAAGAATAGGCTTTGAAGAAAAAGACTTGGAGATGAAGCAGAATGCTCCTGCCAAAACTTCCCTCAGTTGACATAAGAGGAACAAGTCTATATGTCAAATTAATTATAGTATAATTTACCAGGTATCCAAAGAAATTTGTATAGAGAATAGGAGTTTCCCCTCAAATAATACCTGACTGTCATTTTACATATAATTCTTTTATTCAACAAATGCTTAATGTATGTTTGTTTTATACCAAACACTTTTTAAGGAATTAGGAATACCATTGTGAATAAAGTAGACAATTTCTACTAAATGCTTAGTTATGATGGGAGGCAAACAAATACTTAAGAAATACAATAATTACAAAATACAGTTTTAGGCCTAATTATGTCAAATAAGTGCTGTGTCCCCAAAACACTCATTTTATCAAACTGTTACAAAACAAGGAAGGTACATAAAGAATGCTGGACATGGGACTGGAGATTCTGTTTTAAATATGGCTGCCAGGGAAGTCCTCACTGTATGAGAACATTCCATCAAGGACTTGAAGGAGATGAGGGAAGTCATCAAGTGGATGAAAAAAAGAACACTCCCAGTAATAGGTCCAGCAAATGCAAAGACCGGAGGAGAAGGACATCTGCTTTGTTTAAAGGACAGCAAATAGGTCTCCCTGCTCTACAGCACAGTGAATAAAGTGGAAATGGTAGAAGAGTTTTTAGGTGTAAGGTAAGACCAGGGACAAACCATGGAGAGTCTTAGATGTCATCATGGAGATTTCTATTTTATTGGAGGTGAAATGGAAGCCACTGCAGGCACTTGAAACAGAGGCTGATATGGTTTACAGCTTTAATATCTGCTGAGATAATCGACTATGTGACAAAGGGTAGATCCAGGTAGTGAAATGGTGTTGTAATAACCTAGGAAATAGGATGATTTGAACTAGAATGGCAGTGGTGAGAGGTGGTCATATTTTGGAAGTATTTTTAAAGTGGAGCTGATGGGATATGGTGATGAATTTGACATGGGATGTGCATCACATTTCATAGCCTGAGCCAAATGTTCCTATTCAGTTATGTTTAATATAATGGAAAAGGTAGGTGAAAATGGATTAAGAAAGAAAGGAATAGAAGTTTGGTGTGGGAAACAGTAAGGTGAAGAAAGCAGTGGAGATGTTAGATATCAAATCTGAGTTCAGGAGTTTTCAGTGCATAGAAAATTTGATCATTAGCATGGTGCTGGTATTTGAAGATATGAGACTGGACAAGGTCATTTTAGTTTAGTTTAGTGTATTTCCACATACTATATTTCAAGCATGCTAGATACTTTAATGTTTTGGCCATTTTAAAAGCAGCCTTTTGGTAAATTTCACAGGAATGAGGATTTGATTGACCTGTTGTTCTCTGATGTCTGATCTCAGTAGGGTGCACTATTTTATTATATTTAATTCCCTATGAAATTCCAAATTTATCAAGGTAAGACCTATATTTATTATCAGGATTTTTCAGGTACAATATTCCTATTCAGGTAGAACTGTATCTCTTAATTTCACAGAAATATCCTTCCCTGGCATGATGATACTCTTATATCACCAATCATGAAGTCATGCTGACTTGTAGGCAACAATGGAGCTCACATTTTGATCTAAGCTAATTTGCATGAATTACCTAAATTATGAAAATGCACACTTTTCAGAGATTTTTATTAATTCTGAATTGTGTCAAACTATCACTTAATAATTCTCAAGGGCCCAACTCTGGCGAAACCAGATGCTGCACTGTATGTCTTTCCTGTTCCTTTCCAATTTTTTTTCATCACGGTTCATCAGCGAATGCTATGAAGTCTAATTAACGTGATTAATGGATCTCAGGGCCACTGGACCATGCATTTACATGAATTACTCTGTGAAGAAGGAGCGTGTGCTAGCTCGCTCTCTCTGTCTCTCTCTCCTTCCCTCCCTCCCTCCCTTTTTGTCTTTAAAGAGTAGAACATCTTAGTAACCTAACTGGCCAGACTAAGCAGCAATGTCTTAGGTAAGAATGTACTGCAAACAAACCTTAGCATAGACTACAATGCCACCACTAAAGCTTCTGTTCATGTTGTTCTAGGGCTAATTAAATAGAATACTGTAATCTAGCTCTGAGGAAATTTGAGATTATCTCATGTTTTCTAAGTTCAACGAGAAAATAATTAATTATAGGGAAGGCACAAGAATTGCCCTGGCAGAGCCAGCCTGAGAAACAATCTCTGTCCATTCTCAATGGACCTGCTTTGCCCCTAGAGGCTCCTTTTTGTTGCTCTTCATCAAAATTCTTTGGACACTTAATTTTCCTGCCATCTCAACTCAAAAATCATACCTATGAAAGAACAAAAGTTTTCCTCCTTTTGCTTTTGCATAAACTCTGGGCCTGCTCTGAGAGTGTAAGGTTTATAGTTATCTATAGATGTTTTTATTTATAATCTTTCTCCTGCAAAACAGGATTAGAGAAAGTAGAGCAAAAAGAACATGTAATAAGATGAGTAATGAATAGAAAAACAAATTGCCCTAAAGACAAAGTAAAGGAAACTATAAAAGGTAGATGACTAGAACTACTTCATAAGAAGAGACCTCAATCTTTCCATCAAATAGTATGGTGTCATTTGCACAATGTACCCAATGGTTAATGAATACGCATTTGCTGAAGATAACATTAATAAATAACATGACCAGTGACAAACTAGTACAAAAGATTTTTACTCCTCAGGAGTAACTATTAGATAGGTATTTTAAATTCTAACTTTAAATGGCAGAGGAAATATATATTGATCTGACGCATAAATGCAACAGGAAGTCATGGAGTAACAGTGACTGCAGGTGAATTTCAGCTCTTGGTCTGTCTACCAACCAGTGTCTCCAGGAACTTTCTTCAGACCCGTGTATCCAACTGCTTATCTGTCTTTTGCACCTGGATATCCCTCCGCTACCTCCATTTAATTCCTCTTCTTCCTCCAAAGTAGTCAGCATCCAAGCAGATCCAGACAACTGTGAAGAGCTGTTCTGGTCTCCACCGTCTCCCCTGTGGCTGATCTAGCTAAGAGGGCCAAACAACGTAGTTGAGAGGACACCAGCTCCGTATCTAACAGCATTTAGTTTTAACCTCATCCCTTAACTTAAAATCTGCATGGCCTTCAGTAAGCTCTTTAACTCTTCTGAATATCAATTGATAAAAGTAAAAAAAAAAATTCCAAAATTAATTGTAGTGAGGATTAAAATATCATATTTAGTACATCACGAGCTCTCAATAAACAGTTGTGGTATTCTTATTCAAATTGGTACACAGGACTATCACGTCTCCTTCCTTTTAAATCTGTTTTTTTATTATTTTTTCCTTCTGTTCTCGTCTCTGAATCCTCCAACCCAATCTCTCTTCTATCACCTTTTATGAAATCCACCATGACCCTACTCACCCCACCATTCCTCACATTCCTTTCTCTCCTACCCTGGCCTCCGTCCCAGCTCCTCCATCCCCACCTGTAATCCAGCCTCTATACCACGATCAGGGCTATGGTTCTCAAATGCAAATCTGATCATGTTGCACCTTATAACATCTTTGACACCTACTTGTCTCACGGTAATTTCTCAACTCCTTAGTTTTAAGTTGACCCTGACCGTTTTTTATCTGACCCTGTCCATCTCTCCCTCCTAATTCTCATTTCTCTCCACCAAATACTCCACCCCTTGTTTTGAACAACGTGGCTCTACTTTCATCTCTTCATACTTATATTTTTTCCTTGATCTCTCACTTTGCTCACAGTGTTCCCGCCATCTGGAATAGCATTTTCCCTGTTGGCTTGGAAAATATGACTATTCCTTTGTGATGGAATTCAGTCTTCACTTCCCCATGAGTGACCTCCTTAGGACAAATTGACTGTATCTTATTTTGTAGTCTCATAGTCCATTAGGCAGTCTTCAAATGTCCAGTATGACAGTGCTTGATATTTGTTGTTTATATTCTTATTTCCTCCACTGGCTTTCAGAAACTTGAGGGATTGTTGTATCCATTTGTATCCCCAGAGTCTAGCATACCATGCATCTATTTGTGTTTAAATGAGTGAATGAATGAATGAATGAATGATGAGAAAACAAGGACCTATGTTTTGTCTCTACTCTAACATGACATTATAAATAGACTGATTCAACCGAAGATTCCAGTTCCTATTCCTTTTGCTGTTGTTATTGTATATACTAGCAAAAAGCTTCATTCATTGCAAACATTGATTCAGTGGGAGCGATAAATTCAGTGTCTTCTGAGAGCAACACTGTGCTCTTCCTCTCTCTCTCCGTTTTGCCTATTGCTACTTTGAAGTGTATGTGTTTGTGAGTTTCTAGATTAATTTGTTACAGTGCATGTAATAGGAGCCCTGCTATTTCTTCATAAGTGGTTATGAAAAATATTCACATTTGCTTATGTTTTGTGAACATCTATATGTGGTGGAGTACATTATCATAATCTTATTTTAAGCAGAAATATAGATTAAACTATTTTCTTTTAGTGTTCTTAATGTAAAGCTCATAATTAGATATACAAAAGTGCTCATCTGAAAAGCAATCCAAGATGGCCGATTAGGAGCAGCTGAGGATTGCAGCTCCCAGTGACAGCGTGGAGGGTGAGTGGACGCCACATTCCCGGACGGATTTTTATTGCCCACAGACCAGGAGATTCCCAGGGGGAGGAGCCCCACGGGTCGCCAGCGCACCTGGTTTGGCCGGCGCGGCTGTTTTCGCCGGCTCGGCTGTTTTCGCCTGCGCAGCCGTTTTCGCCACCGCTGTTTGGAGCGGCGCCCCGGCGCAGCAGTTCCCAATACAAAAGACGTGGGTCCGGGTGCCGTTTTAGCTGGCAATTGGAGCTCCGGGAAGGCAGAGCCGCCCATTCATTTGCTTAAAAAAGGGGACTGAAACAGACAGCCAGGCCAGGAGATTTCCCAGGCAAAAAAACGCCAGCGCCCGCGGTTTCAGCCGGCGCAGTGGGTCACCGCACGGGAAATCACACAGATCCCGGCGCCTTTTCAACAGGCGGCTGGAACACCTGGGAGACAGTGACCATTCAACTTAAAAAAAAAAAAAAAATGCTCTGAGGCAGAGAGCCAGGTGATCAGGCTCAGCTGGTCCCACCCCCACAAAAAAACAGCCATTGGAAACGCTCTGGATCGAGAGTTTCACAGCAAGCACAGCTGAACCCGGGACGGTCCAGCTCTGTGGGGGAGGGGCGTCCGCCATTACCGAGGCAGTCTGCCACTAAGGAGGTAGTTTGCCATTGCAGAGGCAGTTCTAACTACACCGGTATAAACTGGACTGCAGGGAAGTTCACACGGCAGCTGGGCGGAGCCCACACCAGCTCAGCAAAGCC
>PVKV010006207.1:0-15583 GCA_004027835.1 Alouatta palliata
TGAGACAGAGTCTTTCTCTGTCACCCAGGTTGGAGTGCAATGGTGCGTTCTTGGCTCACTGCACACTGCAACCTACACCTCCTGGGTTCAAGCAATTCTCCTGCCTTAGCCTCCCGAGTAGCTGGGATTACAGGCATCTGCCAACAAGCCCAGCTAATTTTTGTATTTTTAGTAGAGGTGGGGTTTCACCATGTTGGACAGGCTGGTCTAAACTCTAGACCTCAGATGATCCTCCCGCCTCGGCCTCCCAAAGTGTTGTGATTACAGGCGTGAGCCACCGTGCCAGGCTAGTAGATCTTTTTTGTGTGATAATCCATTAGGATACTTTTGTTTTTTGATGGCATTGCGTGATACCTCTGAAACTGTAATTTCTTCTTCACTGAATAGATTTAGCCTCCAGTAAATTGATTGAATTCTCTAGGAAGGAAGATTGGATTTAATGTTTTTCTAGATATTAATTCATTACAGGTGTTTGTGGCTTAGATACACAGGCTCCGCAATACTTACACACAAGCTTTAATAGACACATTTGAAAGCAAGGCGTTGAAAAAGCATTTCAGATTTTTTTCATAATAAAATTAGAAAAATGACTTAATTGCATTGAATTAGATAGGATGTCAGTTAACAAGTAATTGTGGCTGTTTGGAAGCTTTGCAACATTATATCAGAAAAATAGCCACTATCATCAAAATTTACATTTACTTTTTTTAATTGATGAAACTGTGGACAGCTTGTTCTGGATATTTGTCTTTAACGCATACAGTTAATATTTAGAACAAGACAAGCTTGGCATTGGAAAATGGTTAGCTTTTTAAGGTTTGTAAAATAGATTTTCTAAAACAAACTAAAATCATAGTGATCCGAAAGTTTGTAAGTTGATTTTTTGAAAATTAGAATCTGTTTTTCCAGGAAGTCTTTTCGGTAACAAAGTCTTTTGGCCTGATTTCTAGGCAGCCCATTGGAGTCTTATAAAACTTCACAAACAGATAAAATAATGTTTTGGTGGCAAAATATTTTCTTGTTGGTTCTCAGTTTTTGCCTTGCTTTTGTTAACTGCTGAGCTCTTTGAACAAATACAAATTTGGTCTACAAATGCTCTGATTATGAGGTGAATGAACCTGTAGCCTTGCCAGTCACCCTCCTTTCCCACCTTCCCAGCTCCTCACTATTTAAAAATCACTGTTTTAAGTTCCCTATTAGGATACTCAGATTCTCCCATTGAGGCATTACTATTAAGCTTAATTTAAGTACAGAAACTTCCCTTGGTTTCCCCACCTGCTTGCTAGGCACTGTGAAACCTGCCTCATACTCTAACCCTATAGAACGGTATGAAGTATAGAAAAGCTTCAAAAGATTGGAAGTAATAAACAAAAATAGTAGAAAGAGGCTTGGGAAAATGAGGAGTGTTGTAATATGGAGTTTGTAACTTTACCTTCTTTGACCTTTTTTATTTCCCACCCATTCACTCCCCTTAGGCATCGGGTAGAGAAAGAAGAAAGCCTGTGTCCTGTGATAGGTGCTGTGCCACACTTTTATATGCATTATCACATATGACTTGAATCTTTGGAATGTGTTTGCAAAATACACAGAAAAATTAGGAATGAGATGGTGTTTATTTTTTGTTTTTGAGACAGTGTCACTCTGTCACCCAGGCTGGATTGCAGTGGCAAAACCTCAGCTCACTGCAATTTCTGCCTCCCAAGCTCATGTGTTCCTCCCACTTTAGTCTCTGAGTAGCTGCTGGGACCACAGTTAGGAACCACCACGCCAAGCTATTTTTTTTTTTTTAATTTAAAATGGGGTCTCACCATGTTGCTCAGACTGGTCTTGAACCTCTAGGCTTAAGGGAACCTCCCACCTTGGCCTCCCAAAGTGCTGGAATTACAGGCATGAGCCACCATGTGTGGCCTGTTCTTTATTTTTAGTTTTTTAGAATAGAGTTTTCACCATGTGGCACAGGCCGTCTTGAACTACTGGGCTCAATCGATCTGCTTGACTTGACCTCCCTAAGTGCTAGGATTACAGGTGTGAGCCACCATGGTGGGCCCCTTAAGGTGGGTATTTATTAGAGATTAAGAAACTGAGGATCAGAAAGTATATATAATTTGCTAAGGTCACAACTAGCAGAACTGGGATTTAAATCTAGAGCTGACTACAAGCCTATTCCCTAGGCCATAATTTTCTTAGGAATAAGGAGCAATGATGGAAAGGGAGGTTTGTTGTCTTTTTTCTTCTTCATTGAATGGTGCATTTGAATCGTTGCTGAAGAATGTTCAGTTACTTAACACTTTTTAATTATTTTATTTCCTTTCTTTTTTAAGAGATAGGGTCTTGCTCTATTGTCCAGGCTGGTGTGCATGATCATAGCTCACCACAGCCTCAAACTCCTTGTAATAACTCACCACATAACTCACAGCAGCCTCAGACTCCAAGTAATCCTACTGAGCAGCAGAGACAGGTTTGAGCCACTACACCCAGCCTACACTTTTCTTTTTAATGGAAGTAGCTTTGTGGCATGAATGTCTTATAATAGACACCAATTATTAATTAAGGTCGGATATTAAATATATTCATTAACTGAAAAAGATGGGTTATTACACTAACAAAACTGTGGCAAATGCTTTTTGTAAGTTAGAGTTTATAATGGAAAATGATATGCTACGTCCAAAACATTCGTCATCTTTTTATGAAATAAGGTGTTCAGCCAGATTCACAGAGCATGTTTTCCCAATCAAGTTTCTTTTTTTCTAAACTTAATTCATGAAAAGAAGAAAGAAACCGCCGGGTGCGGTGGCTCATGCCTGTAATCCCAGCACTTTGAGAGGCTGAGGTGGGTGGATCACCCGAGGTTGAGAGTTCAAGACCAGCCTGGCCAACATGGTGAAATCCCGTCTTAAAAAATAAATAAACAAACAAACAAACAAACATGCAAAAGATGAGTTATTACACTAAACTGTAGCAAGTGTTGCCCTTTTGTAGGTTTGGGTTTGTAAAGTCTACATAGTCTCTCTCTCTCTCTTTTTCTGTCTCTGTCTCTCTCTATACACACACACACAGACACACATTTGTACTCTCTATACATATATATATATATGTATAGTTTGTACTCAAATCTGTGTCTTTTTTTTTTTTTAATTTAAAATGGGATCTCACCATGTTGCTCAGACTGGTCTTGAACCTCTAGGCTTAAGGGAACCTCCCACCTTGGCCTCCCAAAGTGCTGAAATTACAGGCATGAGCCACCATGCGTGGCCTGCTCTTTATTTTTAGTTTTTTAGAATAGAGTTTTCACCATGTGGCACAGGCCATCTTGAACTACTGGGCTCAGCCTCAAAAGCTGGATCAAATTGCTACTGTACAATATTGCCTTTATTTCTACTAATTATATAATATATTTCTAGGTGAGTTAGTAGAAATAGATGGAAGATCTTCATTGCCTAATGATTAGTCACATTTCAGGCATGTTGCAGAAAGGCAGCCATTTTCTAATTTGCCCTGTCAGTAGAATAGCAGTTTCCTACGTGTTGGTACAAACTCATCAGCCATTCAAGGCTGTGCTTTTAGAGGAAGCTAAGATTCTTCCATACTGGCTTGCTCCTCATTCTTACAGTCTTCCATACTAGTTTGTTTCTATAAATCATTTTTTTGAGACAGGATGTCACTCAGTCTCCCAGGCTGGAGTCCAGTGTCATAATCACCACTCACTGCAGCTTTGTCTTCCTGGGCTCAAGCGATCCTCTTACCTTAATCTCTCCAGTATCTGGGACCACACATGTGCACCACTATACCTGGCTAATTTTGTTTTTATTTTTTCCAGTGACAGGGTCTTTCTGTGTTACCCAGGCTGGTCTCAAACTCATGAGCTCAAATGTTCCCCCCGACCTTGGCCTCCCAGAGTGATAAGATTATAGGCATGAGCCATCACCTCTGGCCCTGTAAATATTGTTATATGAACTTTACTATCTAGAAGAGGAGTCTCATTTAAAGCTACTAATGAAAATTTTATTCGCCACTCTTTTGCCACTTTGTCAAGTTCTTACATTAACAATAATTTCCGTCACCATCTTAGTAACCTTTTTCTTAGCAGCCTTTTCTTTGACTTTCTTTTATTTCCCTAATTGTATCCAAGAATGTACGCTTTGTCCTTCCTAATAAGCTGGAACATTGTTTTCTAGTGGGAATACTAGCTTAATTTTTGTAGCATTATTATCCCACAAAGAATATCTATAGTACAACTCCTTCACATGTTAAACTCTAACAATTTATTTTGCCCATGTTTATTGAGTCTTTACATAAAGGTTGACAGATAGCCTTTGAACTGCCATTGTACCAACTCCAAATGACTGGAATGATTGCCACTGGAATGTAAGCTCCGGGAGGATAGGGATCTTCGTTTTGGTTACTAAAGTTGTTCCAAGCAGATAGAATAATAACGTATAGACACTTGCTAAATATTTTTGATTGTAGAAACATGCAACAGTCAGCTGGCATTGTCTGCCTATCATGGGCATGAGAGAAAGAACAAGTAGTTCTTCACTAAAAGCTCATGCAGTAACCACAGATATTTTTTACTCAAGACACTCTTGAGACTCTCTTGAAGTAGCAGACTTGTGCTAAAATATATCATTAATGCTCAGGATGAATTTCAAATAAGCATTCTACTTGAGTCTGATGGAGAAACTAAGGTTTGATTCAGTTTAATAGTTGTAAATGTTAAAGCAGTACTTAACCTAAGCATAGCTACCCACTTACAGTAAGGGAGTTCTGTTTATCTCATACTCCATAAATACATGTCCAGCAACCATCCTTCATTGTGTGTGTGTTTGTGTATGTGTGTTTTGAGACAGAGTCTCACTCTGTAGCCCAGGCTGGAGTGCAGTGGCATGATCTCTGCTCACTGCAACCTGTGCCTCCTGAGTTCAAGTGATCCTCCCACCAGAGCCTCCCAGGTAGCTGGGATTACAGGTATACGCCACCGCGCCCAGCTGATTTTTTTATTTTAATTTTTATTTTAAAATTTATTTCCTTTTTTTTTTTTTTGAGAGGTGATCTCGTTCTGTTGCCCAGGCTGGAGTGCAGTGTCACAATCTCAGCTCACTGCTGCCTCCACCTCCTAAGTTCAAACAATTCTCCTGCCTCAGCCTCCTGAGTCACTGGGATTACAGGCGTGCACTACCTTGCCTGGCTTCTTTTTGTATTTTTAGTAGCGGTGGGGTTTCACCATGTTGGCCAGGCTGGTCTTGAACTCCTGACCTCAAGTGATCTGCCTGCCTCAGCCTCCCAGAGTGTTGGGATTACAGGCGTGAGCCACTGTGCCCAGCCTCGCAAACATACTTTTTAAAACTCTGGCGCACATCATCTCCTCTTACGTTACATTGATATAGCAAGTCATATGGATTTATCCGAATGTAAGGAGAGCTGGAAAAAATAGTTTCTGGCAGGTCAGCCTCCTCCCAGTGATGACTGCATACCATACATAGAAGGGGAGAATGAATTTTAGGAGAACAGGTAGTTATCTCTGTCACAGAAAGGAATGGAAAGTACAGTAGTTACACAAGTTAGACATCTGTATGGAAAATACTATTTGGTTGTACAAATGTGGTTAGAATATTTGAAAGGTATAGGTATCGATGGTATCTTAATTCAGGCTACAATATTGGTATAAAGCAACTGGTTAGTCCAACACCTTCTGGAGATGTGTTTCTTAAAGCAGAGCATCTAACTAATTTAATGTTATATTTGAGGTTGTAAAGCTATAAAGATATTTGCTATTTTAATTAGGATCAGTAGAAAAACAGCTAGTGATATGCAAATTCTAGAAAACCTTTGGAGATAGGAGCCATGTCATGTTGGGTTTATATTAAAAGTAGCAGGAAAGACAGTTCTGGATTTTGAGATTTGTGCGCTAGACTTTAGGAAACATTGGAAAACCAGTAAGAGTGAGGCTTGTGATTCTAATGGACAGTGTGCCCCCTGAAGGAGTGAAAAGTCTTAAAATACCCAAACCACTTATATGAAAGGTTAGGAAGCACAGTGGTGGGAGAGAGGGCGGGCAGAGTAGAACAGGTATTATAGGTATTATATGTCCATTTACATAGCATTTCTAGTGATTGAGAAAAGATACTAACTAGCCATATCAAAGAATTCAGTGAGGGCAGTAGCAGATAGAAATTAGAGTGGAGCTAAAGCCACACCCCCAGAGCATCTTCTCACCATCTCCCCTTTTCCCCTACCCCACCCCATCAGTCACTCCAACTGGGTCTTTGTTTTTGTTTTGTTTTGTTTTTGTTTTAATGGATAGACTGTAAATCAGAAGGAGGAACTCATAACACATGTCAAATAGAAGAGAGGGTCGCGAACCTCATAGGATGTTGTCAGAGGATGAATAGTATTTTTACAATGACTGATGTTTAACAAAAGGAAAAACAATATTGATGATTCTTAGAGATAAACTTATAGCCAGAGTAAGAAGTCATGAATCTACAGCTCAGGAAACTTGACATAATAGGTGACACAGAACACCTAGTATATTTCCTTTTAATCTACTCACTTCTGTAGCTCTTTAAATTAGAAAAACTAGAGCAAACAAAAAGAAAATAGGTAATATACTTGCCTGGCAGGGGATATACCATGACCATGAAGGTGGTTCCCAGGGTCAGGCTCATCCATTGCACTCTGGTTGTGCTGACCCCTGTGATTTCCCCAAATGCAGAATTTGTAGTAGTGAGGGACTATGTTTGTGGTTTCCCTTGTCATTTGTCAAGAGATCATAGTGTGAAGTTTATGATATTAAAAACAAATAATAAGAAAATAGTAAGAGTCGTCTAGCGTTAAATGATTTCAAGTCTCTAGGTGTAGAAGAATTACATCCCAAGGTTCTGAAAGACATTTCTGATACTTCCACGGTGATACCTGTAAGAGAGAAATCATGGAGACAGGTAGATATCCCAGAAAAATGATTAGATGATGCCTTAAAGGGTGAATGTTAATAAATGAAGACACTGAAAGTTGCCTTTGATTCCTGACAAAATTTTTTAAGTTTGTTAGATAGATGTTTGTTTTCATTTATAAGCAATTGGAAGATTGTAAAGAAGTAATTTTTAACAGTTGTTTAGTAGTGCTTTATGAGTTTGAGTAAATGCTGCATATAGGTCATTGTCAGTGATACTTTCTTGTGTTGGTGAGTGGTCAGACCTGATAAGCTTAGTTTCCTTCCAGCAATATGGTTCAGTGATTGCTTTTCTACCTGTGTTTTGTTTTTGTTTTTGTTTTCCTCTTTCCATGATAAAGTTTTCTAATGGCATGATAGGTGTTGCATTTTTTTTTTTTTTTTTTTTGGTGATAAACAGAGCCGGGGATATTAGCGGGTTTAAGCTCTTTTTATATTTTACCAGTGTTTTTAGGGGGATTGACTGAACATTTTATTTTTGTTATATATATGAATAAAGACATCTTAAAATTATTTTAATTTGCTTTTTCAATTGAAGGCTGTATGCATCTCTCCTTGTGGTGAACTGCTTGCTCATAACGTTTGCCAGTTTTGCTATTGAGATATTTGTCTTTTTCTTATAGATTTTTAGGGACTCTTTAATATATTATAGATGTTAATTCTTTCTTTGTCTTTATTTACAAAGACTTTTTCCATGCCTGTGCATAATGTTCCTTCTATAACTTTTGGAATTTGTGTTTCAAGAATATTTTCTCCACTTGAAGATGATGTTAAAAATTCTACTTAGAAGTTTTTGTTTTGTTTTATCTTACAAAGTCATTTCGCTCTTTACTCTGGATTTTATGTATGTTGTGAGGTAAGAATTCTTTTCTTTCCCCTCAGATGATATACCTCATTAGTGCTAGTTATTAAATCTATCTTCACACTGGTTCAAAATGCCACCTTTTAGCATTTACAGATTCTTTTTACTCTTGGACCTGTTTCTGCACTCTCTTTATTTTTGATGGATTTAATTGTTTTTTTCTATGCCAATACCACATAGCTTGATGCTGCTGATTATAGCCATGATAACCACAGCAACTAATGTGTATCGATAATTGACTGTGTGACGGTCCCTGTTATAAATACTTTAACATATTTAGCTAACTCATTTCTCACGAAACCGTCAAGAATTAGATCTTCTTGATATCTTTAACACATAAAAAAAATAGTCTTCACGAGGTTAAATTTACTCAGATTACAAGGAACTCCAGAGCCTATACTCTTAACCATGAGGTTGTGATTCCTAGAAGGACAAATTTCCTGTTTTCCTTTTCAAAACTTTCTCAGCTATTAATATGCATTCACTTTTTCATATGAACTTCATTGTGATTTTGATTTAATGTTACTTAGATTTATATAGGAAGGATGGGCATCTTTATAATGTATCTTCTAAAAATAAATAATGTGTTTATTTTTTGAGGTTGTCTTTTATATCCCAATTTTATTTTCTTATATAGACTCTGAACATTTGTTTTACTTACTCATAGGTATTATTTGTGTGTGTGTATGTGTGTGTGTGTGTGTTTTGAGATGGAGTCTTGCTCTGTTACTCAGGCTGGAGTGCAATGGCACGATCTTGGCTCACTGCAACCTCCACCTCCTGGGTTGAAGGGATTCTCCTGCCTCAGCCTCCTGAATAGCTGGGATTACAAGACGCCTGCCACTATGCCTGGCTAATTTTTGTATTTTTAGTAGAGATGCGGTTTCACCATGTTGGTCAGGCTGGTCTTGAACTCCTGACCTCATAATTCACCCACCTTGGCCTCCCAAAGTGCTGGGACTGCAGGCGTGAGCCACCTCGCCTGGCTATTTTTTTATTTCTTTTTGTTCTGACTTTAAGTTCTGGGATACGTGTGCTGAATGTGCAGATTTGTTACATAGATATACATTTGCCATGGTGGTATGCTGCACCTATCAACCTGTCATCTAGGTTTTAAGCCCCGTGTGCATTAGGTATTTGTCCTAATGCTGTCCTTCCCCTTTCCCCTCAACCCCCAGCAGACCCCGGTACGTGATGTTTCCCTTCCTGTGTCCATGTGTTCTCATTGTTTAGCACCCACTTATGAGTGAGAACATTCAGTTTGGTTTTCTGTTCCTGTGTTAGTTTGCTGAGGATGATGGCTTTCAGTTTCATCTATATCCCCGCAAAGGACATGAACTCATTCTTTTTTTATGGCTGCATAGTATTCCATGGTGTATATGTGCCACATTTTCTTTAGTCTATCGTTGATGGGCATTTGGGTTGGTTCCAAGTCTTTGCTATTGTAAATAGTGCTGCAGGTTTATTTAGAAATAATTTCAAAGTTACAGAAAAATTGTAAGAGTAGCACAAAGACCTCCTGGATACCCTCCACCCAGATTTACCAGTTGTTAACATTTTGTCACATTTCCTTTATGGTTCCCTCCTTGGCTATGTGTGTCCCCACCACCACCATTTGAGAGTTAATTGCAAACATCATGTCTCAGTACCCTTAAATATTTCAATATGTATTTCCTAAAGCAAGGATATTTTCATATACAACTGCAGTACAGTTACTGAATTCAAGAAGTTCAACATCACTGTAATACAGTTACCCAGTTTCCAGTTGTGGATTGAATTATGTTCCCCAAAAGGGTCCTAACCCTCAGTAGCTGTGAATGGGAACTTATTTGGAAATAGCAACTTTGTGGTACAATTAAGTTACATTGAAGTTATTCTAAATTAGGGTGGATTCTAATCCAATATGAGTGGTGTCCTTATAAGAGATAAAACACATGTGGGCCAGGTATAGTGGCTCACGCCTGTAATCCCAGCACTTTGTGAGTGTGAGGCCAAGGTGGGTGGATTACTTGAGGTCAGGTGTTCAAAACTAGCCTGACCAACATGGTGAAACCTCGTCTCTACTAAGAATACAAAAATTAGCTGGGCATTGTGGCACACACCTGTAATACCAGCTACTGGGAGGCTGAAGCATGAGAATGGCTTGAACCTGGGAGGTGGAGGTTATACTGTGCAGAGACCCTGTGCGCCCTGTACTCTAGCCTGGGCAACAGAGTGAAACTCTGTCTCAAAAAAAAACAAAAACAAAAACAAAAAAAAACTCCACATGTGAAGACAGACACCCAAAGAGAATGCCTTGTGACAACAGAGGCAGAGATTGGTGTGATGCAGCTGTAAGCCAGGAGCAGGACAGATTGCCAGCTACCATCAGAAGCTAGAAGGAGGCAAGGAAGAATTGTATCCAGAGTTTCAGGAGGAGCATAGCCTTGCTGACACCTTAATTTTGGACATTCTGCCTCCAGAACTATGAGATAATAAATTTGTTGTTTTAAGCCATTTTTTCTGCGGCAGCCCTAGTGGGGGAATGATAAAGAAAAGGTGACAAGGAAACTAATATAGTAGTCTATACATTTTTTCCAGTTGTCCTTTATAGCAAAAACCCAAAATCCAATCTAGAAATACGTGTTGCACTTATTTGTCGTGTTTCTCTAGTCTCCTTTAATCTGAACAGTTCTTCAGTGTTTATCTTTCATGATATTGATATATATATTTTTTTTCTTGAGGCAGAATCTAGCTCTGTCACATAGGCTGGAGTGCAGTGGCCTGATCTCAACTCACTGCAAACTTCACCTCACCGGTTCAAGCTATTCTTGTGCCTCAGTCTTCCAAGTAGCTAGGGTTACAGGCATGTGCCACCATGCCCAGCTAATCTTTGTATTTTTTGTTTTTTGATATGGAATCTTGCGCTGTCGCCTAGGGTGTAGTGCAGTGGCGTTAGCTCAGCTCACTGTAATCTCTGCCTTCTGGGTTCAAGCAGTTCTCCTTCTTCAGCCTCCCGAGTAGCTGGGACTACAGGTGTGTGCCACCACACCCAGCTAATTTTTTTGTATTTTTAGTAGAGATGAGGTTTCACCATATTGGCCAGGATGGTCTTGATCTCCTGACCTCGTAATTTGCCCACCTCAGCCTCCCAAAGTGCTGGGATTACAGGCATGAGCCGCCGTGCACGGCCAACACTGATATTTTTTAAAAATTAGACTACTGGTTTTGTATAGTGTACATCAATGAGGATTTGTTTGCTGTTTCCTCATGATTCAGTTTCGATTATGATTTGATGCAGGAGTACCACTTAAAGGCTATTATGTTCTTCAGAGTTCAACACATCAGGAGGCATGCTGTGTTAGTCCTACTATTGGCTATATTAACGTTGATTGGTTAGTTAAGTGATGTCTGTCAGGTTTCTTCACTATAAAATTAGCATTTCTCTCTTTTTAAACAAATTAGAGATAGGGAAACAGTTTTCACTTTCATTGATGATTCCTTGGCTGAATTAATTATTGCAATAAGAGTTGTAAAATAATACTTTTCTAGCTCTCTTATTCCAAGTTTATTAGTTGGGATTCTTTAAGAGAGAACCTTCCTGTCCTCATTTATTTATTATCAGAGTGACTTATGGACTATTTTAGTCAACTAGTTGTAATCTGTTAGTGTCACCATTATTTTTTGATGCTCAGATTCTTTATTTGGTCAGTAAGAGCCTCTTCAAGCTAGTTTCTATGTACTTTTGATAGATCACCATCATTTACTGAGTACTACTTTATAGCTACTTTTGGTATATTAAAAAGCTACTTATTTCTCAATGTATTTTTGTAACTGCTCTATAGTAAAGTCTATGTCTGATATCTTTTCAGTTAATTCTCTTACATTTTTTGTATAAGGGATCATGCAGGTCAGACACAGTGGCTCACACCTTTAATCTCAGAGCTTTGGGATACTGAGGTGGGAGGATCAAATTTTTCCCTAACTTGAGCCCCAAGGGCTACATGGCTATATATGATCCCCAATACAGGGGGAATTTCAAACTCTGGAGCCCAGGAGTTTAAGACCAGCCTGAGGAATTTAGTTGAGACCCCGTTTCTTCAAAAAATTAAAAAATTAGCTGAATGTGGTGGCACATGCCTGTAGCTCTAGCTACTCAGGAAGCTGAGATGGGAGGATTGCTTAAGACCAGGAGTTTGGGCCGGGCATGGTGGCTCACACCTGTAATCCAAGCACTTTGAAGGCCAAGGCAGGCGGATCACCTGAGGTCGGGAGTTCAAGACCAGCCTGACCACATGGTGAAACCCTGTCTTAAAAAAAAAAAGACCAGGAGTTTGAGGCTGTAGTGAACTATGATCATGCCATTGCACTTTAGCCTAGGTGACAGGGTGAAACCTCATCTCAGATAATAATTATAACGAACCTTGATAAGACTATTTCTCATGTTGTCATTAAGCTGTAATGCCAGAGTTGACTTGAATTTTAGCTATAGATATATAATATTATGGAAGGAGTCTTCTATTTCTAGTTTATAAGAGTTATTTTATGAAAAAGAAGGGATGTTGATTTAAACTTTTTTCCCTTGGCTTTTATTGAAATAAATAGCTTTTCTGCTTTTTCTTTTTAAAAATAGAAACAGGGTCTCGCTGTATTGCCCAGGCTGATCTTGAACTCCTGGCCTCAAACAATCCTCCCTTCTCAGCCTTCCAAAGTGCTGGTATTACAGGTTTGAGCGACTGTACTTGGCCTCTTTTTTTCATCTGTCTTTTTTTTCCCCCCTGCCTCCCTTTCCCCCCACCCCCTTTCTTTAAAAGAGATGGGTCTCACTATGCTGCTGAGACTGGAGTACAGTGGCTATTCACAGGCGTGATCATGGCATGCTACAGCCTCGAATTCCTGGCCTCAAGTGTCCTCCTGCCTCAGCCTTCTGAGTAGCTGGGACTACAGGTGTGTACAACTGCACCTGACTTCTTTATTTTTTTTTTAACCTGAACCCAGAATGATCAATGCGGCTTATTTATTTATTTATTTTTTTGAGATGAAGCCTCACTCTGTTATCCAGGCTGGAGTACAGTGGCATGATCTCAGCTCACTGCACCCCCTGCTTCCCAGGTTCAGGTGATTCTCCTGCCTCAGCCTCCAGAGTAGCTGGGATTGTAGGTGCATGCCACCACGCTTGACTACACTTCCTTATTTTTTAATATGATGAATTAATATTATTAATAGACCCTAAAATGAAACCATTCTTACATCCTGAAAATACACTATATATTTTTTTAGTAGAAAAGCCTAGAATAGTAGTTATGAACACTGTCCATTGTAATAGATGAGCACTTGAAATGTGGCTAGTCCAAATTGAGATGTACTGTAAATGTAGAATACACACCACATTTTTTTGTTGTTGTTGTTGTTTTTTTTGAGACAGCGTTTTGCTCTTGTCACCCAGACTGGAGTGCAATGGCACGATCTCAGTTCACTGCAGCCTCTGCTTCCTGGGTTCAAGCAATTCTCGTGTCTCAGCCTCCCAGGTAGCTAGGCTTCACAGGTGCATGTCGACACCTCCTGCTAATTTCTGTATTTTTAGTAGAGACAGGGTTTCACCATGTTGGCCAGGCAGGTCTCTAACTCCTGACCTCAAGTGATCCACCCACGTTGGCCTCCCAAAGTGCTAGGATTATAGGCATGAGCCAATGTGCCCAGCCCAATACACACTAGATTTTAATAAGGTAAAAAGAATCTAGAATTTTTCAACTATTAAATATTAATTGCAGGTTGATAACGTTTTTCATATATTAGGTTTAATAAGATATTAAAATTAATATCTGTTCTATTTAAATCTGGCTACTAGAAAATTTAAAATTGCATATGTAGCTTATATTTGTGGTTTGTATTATATTTCTGTTGAACAGTACTGTTCTGGAGCCAAACTGCCTGAGAGTATCTTTGACCTTAGACTAGTTACCTAATCTCTGTGCCTTAGTTTCCTCATCTCTAAGGGGTGAGTGAAAATAGTCCTTAACTGAAAGGGTGATGGTTGTAAGGATTAAATGAGAAAGTGTACACAAGAGTACTTAGGATAGTATTTAGCAGGTAGCAGCCACCTAATGTTATCTGTTACTATTCCTGATAAGAATGCAAGCTGCATGATGCCTGGAACCTTGTTTTGTTCACTGTTACATCTCTGCTTTCTAGACTTACTTTTTTTTTTTTTTTTTTTTTTTTTAATTTAACTCTTGTTGCCCAGGCTGGAGTGCAGTGGCACAATCTCAGCTCACTGTAACCTCCTCCTCCTGGGCTCAAGCAATTCTCCTGCCTCAGCCTCTGGCTCACTGTAACCTCCTCCTCCTGGGCTCAAGCAATTCTCCTGCCTCAGCCTCTGGAGTAGCTGAGATTACACGCGAGTACTACCACACCCGGCTAATTTTTGTATTTTTAGTAGAGGTGGGGGTTTCACCATGTTGGCCAGGCTGGTCTTAAACTCCTGACCTCAGGTGATCCACTCACCTTGGCTTCCATAAATGCTGAGATTACAGGGTTGAGCCACTGCACCCAGCCTAGACTTTCAAAAAAAAATTTTTTTTTGAATTAATGAATGACTATAGAGAATTTCTGAGAAACAGTTGGGAAGGAGCTCTTTTGATAACCCTGAATGTCTGTTAGAAGGATGCTACAACCAAGAAAGCATCCCGTAATACTCAGGAAGTATACAATATTTGTGCTTTTCTGATAGCTTTTTTTTAAAAGAAGATTTAAACTGTTTTAATGGCTATTGCTTTATTTAGGTCTCCTGTCTTTGAGTTATTTTTATTTGCCTAGTTAGCCATTTCATCTAGTTCTGCAAACTTTATTGGCAGGAATTATACAGAGTTATCACTTTCTTTTCAAATCATCTGTGGCTCTCGTACCTTTCTCATACCTAATACTGTGTACTCTCTGTGTTTCTTTCTTTCTTTTTTTTTTTTTTTTTTAAGACGGAGTCTCACTCTTGTTGTCCAGGCTGGATTGCGGTGGTGCCATCTCGTCTCACCGCAACCTCCGCCTCCAGGGTTCAAGTGATTCTCCTGCCTCAGCCTCCTGAGTAGGTGGGATTACCTGCATGCGCCACCATGCCTGGCTAATTTTTATATTTTCAATAGAGACGAGGTTTCTCCTTGTTGGTCAGGCTGGTCTCAAACTCCTGACCTCAGGTGATCCATCCGCCTTGGCCTCCCAAAGTGCTGGAATTACAGGCGTGAGCCACTGTGCCCAGCCCTTTTTGTTTCTTGATTATGATGAAATCTAGTGATTCATCTGTTTCATTGATGTTTATTTGTAAATATCATACTGGATTTTTTTGTTATAATAACAGAAAATTAAAAGAAAAGGCAATGAATTAGAAACGAGAAAAAGAAATCTCAGTATGATTTAGAAATAAAAATTCTTTTGGGAGATTTCTTTTTTTTCCCCCTACCTGAGACAGAGTTTCATTCTTGTTGCCTAGGCTGGAGTTCAGTGACACAGTCTCGGCTCACTGCAACCTCTGCCTCCCAGGTTCAAGTGATTCTCCTGCATCAGCCTTTCCCAGGTGACTGGGATTACCACACCTGGCTAATTTTTGTATTTTTAGTAGAGACAGGTTTTCACCATGTTGGCCAGGCTTGTCTCAAACTCCTACCTCAGGTGATCTGACCACCTAGGCTTCCCAAAGTGTTGGGATTACAGGAATGAGCCACTGTGCCTGGGGGGGTTTCTTTTGTTTATTTTATTTTTATTTATTTATTTATTTATTTTTTATTTTTTTTTTTTTTGAGACA
>PVKV010006207.1:15683-41776 GCA_004027835.1 Alouatta palliata
GGAGTGCAATGGCACGATCTCGGCTCACCGCAACCTCCGCCTCCTGGGTTCAAGCAATTCTCTTGCCTCAGCCTCCCGAGTAGCTGGGACTACAGGCACGTGCCACCATGCCCAGCTAATTTTTGTATTTTTAGTAGAGACGGGGTTTCACCATGTTGACCAGGATGGTCTCGATCTCTTGACCTCGTGATCCACCCGCTTCGGCCTCCCAAAGTGCTGGGATTACAGGCGTGAGCCACCGCGCCCGGCCTTATTTTTATTTATTTTTATGAGACAGAGTTTCGCTCTTGTTGCCCAGGCTGGAGTGTAGTGGCACAATCTTGGCTCCCTGCAACCTCCAGCTTCCTGGTTCAAGCGATTCTCCTGTCTCAGCCTCCCCAGTAGCTGGGATTACAGGCACGTGCCACCCATCTAATTTTTTGTATTTAGTAGAGATGGGGTTTCACCACGTTGGTCAGGTTGTTCTCGAACTTCTGCCTGCAGATGATCCGCCCACCTCAGCCTCCCAAAGTGCTGGCATTACAGGCTTGAGCCACCACACCCGGTCATTTTATTTTTTTTAGGTTGTAAATTTCCCTAATTTGTTTCTTCCTAAAATTTCCCAAATTCCTCAATTCATTTTGTTTATATTATTTCCTTTTTAGTAATTATGTAAGGCTGTGAACTTTGCTCTGAATACAACCTTTGCTGTAGTTTACTGATAAAGTTGTTGGTTTTTTTGTTGTTGTTTTGGCGCTTTTTGTTTTTGTTTTTTTTTTGTTTTGAGATAGGGTCTTGCTCTGTTGTGCAGGCTGAAGTGCAGTGGCATAGTCATGGGTCATTGTAGCCTTGACCTCCCAAGTGATCCTCCTATCTCTGCCTCTCAAGTAGCTGGGACTACAGACATGCACTACCACACTTGGCTGATTTTTAAATTTTTTGTTGAGACAGGGTCTACCCGTGTTGCCCAGGCTAATCTTGGGGCTCAAGCCATCCTCCCTCCTCAGTCTCCCAAAGTGTTGAGATTACATTTGTGAGCCATCATACCTAGCAAAGTTGTTTTTTTATTATTTATTTTGAGACAGAGTCTCGCTCTGTTGCCCAGGCTGGAGTGCAGTGGTGCAATCTCAGCTCACAGCAACCTCTGCCTCCCAGGTTCAAGCCATTCTCCTGCCTCAGCTTCCTGAGTAGCTGGTGCCCAGCTAATTTTTGTATTTTTAGTAAAGATGGGTTTTCACCTTATTGGTCAGGCTGGTCTCGAACTTCTAACCTCGTGATACACCCACCTCGGCCTCTCAAAGTGCTGGGATTACAGGTGTAAGCCACCGTGCCCAGCTGGCAAAGTTTTAATTTTATAATTGTGGATTTTGTTCTCTCTTTGACATGTGTATTGCGTTATGAATATTTTAATATAGTCATCTCACTTAAGAAAACTTGGAAAAAACAGCTTGTGTACCATTTCCTTAGGTTTTAAAGCATATATTCTGTTATCAGTACTCAGTGAATGCTAAACAACAATGAAAAAATGGTTTCTAGTCAGAAACAACTAAAGCATTTATAGGTAATTTCATGGAATTTATCCATTCTCAAAACTAATAATGTTATAAAATGGGGACCATAATATGATAAATCTCTGTATGATTCAGTTCAACAAACTTTTTTACATGCTCTGAGCAAGCAAATACTTCTCATACTGTTTTTGTTTGTTTGAGACAGTCTTTCACTCTGTCACCCAGGCTGGAGTGCAGTGGAGAGATCTCAGTTCACTGCAACCTCCACTTCCTGGGTCCAAGCAATTCTTGGGTCTCAGCCTCTCAAGTAGCTGGGACTGCAGGCACACACCACCACGCCTGGCTAATTTTTAAAAATATATTTTTAGTAGAGACAGGGTTTCACCAAGTTTGCCAGGCCAGGCTCAAACTCCTGGCCTCAAGTGATCTGTCTGCCTCAGCCTCCCAAAGTGCTGGGATTACAGGCGTGAGCCACTGTACCCAGCCCTAATACTGTTTTAAGAGCACATAGTAGTATCAGGATTACAAAAATTCTTAACATTGTTGCATTCTAAAATAGTTTTCCACAGAATATTTGTGCCTTTTTAGGTGGAAACTTCCATACCTGTATATGCTAAACTTTGAAAACCTTTGAAAAACAAAGGTTTTATTTTTTAATAAAACTTATAAATTTTTAACTTATATACACATAGTTATGTACATACTTTAAACAATGATTTTAGGGTTGAAATAGTGTAGCCAGAAGTAAGCAATATCTCAGAAATATGAAGTTCTTGCTTTAATTTTTAGGTCATCCTAAGTAATGAAAAGTTGAATATAAATGATCATTTATAGCGCATGCTAAAAGGCTCCACATGTAATATGAAGGTAGAAAGAAAGGAAACATCAGCCGGGTACAGTGGCTTACGCCTGTAAACCTAGAACTTTGGGAGGCCGAGGCAGGCGGATCACCAGAGGTCTGGAGTTCTAGACCAGCCTGACCAACATGGAGAAACCACCTCTCTACTAAAAATACAAAATTCGGCAGGCCTGGTGACACATACATGTAATCCCAGCTACTCTGGCATTTGAGGCAGGAGAATCACTTGAAGCTGGGACATGGAGGTTGCAGTGAGCCAAGATCGTGCCATTGCATCTAGCCTGGGCAACAAGAACAAAACTCTGTCTCAAAAAAAAAAAAAAAGGGAGCTGGGCGCGGTGTCTCACGCCTGTAATCCCAGCACTTTGGGAGGCTGAGGTGGGCGGATCATCTGAGGTCAAGAGTTCGAGACCAGCCTGACCAAATATGGTGGAACCCCGTCTTAAAAAAAAAAAAAAAAAGGAAACATCAACTTTTTAAAAAAATCAAAAACTTTGTATCTCTTTTTAATATAACAGCTGTATTGAACTAGAATGAAACCATTCATGCTATTTCCACATTAACTTTTTTTACTTCAAAGACCCAAAGGAGGCGAGTTCATGTAGTTGGGAGATTCAAAATGTAAATGGATATGAAGAGTCAAAATATAAATATCAGAAATGGCTGGAAATACCATGCATCCTGCCTTTCTCATATAGCTGTTGTTTTCTTGTTACTCAGCGTTCATGCGCTACCTGGACATTTCGAGGCTAGATCAGTTGTTGAACTCCAAAGCATTACCAAGTCTTCACAGCTTAAAGGTGATGCAGATAACTAGTAAATTAATGTGATATATGTTGATTTATAGATTAATATCAGTCTCTTTAATCTCTACTCTTCAATTAAAAAATAGATTCAAACATTAATTTTTTATCAGTATTTATCATTTGGGTCAGGTTCTAAATGTTGATGGGGTAAAGAATTGATAATTCAACAAAAAAAAAAAAATTTTTTTTTTTTTTTTTTTTTTGAGACAGTCTCACTCTGTTGCCCAAGCTAGAGTTCACTGGCTTGATCTCAGCTCACTGCAACCTCCCTCTGCCTTCCGGGTTCAAGCAATTCTCCTGCCTCAGCTTCTGGAGTAGTTGGAATTAAAAGCATGTGTCACCATGCCCAGCTAATTTTTTTTTTTTTTTTTTTTTTTAAAGATGGGGTTTCACCATGATGGCCAGGCTGGTCTTGAACTCCTGACCTCAGGTGATCCACCCACCTCGGCCTCCCAAAGTGCTAGGATTACAGGCATGAGCCACCACGCCTGGCAGTTTTTGTATTTTTAGTAGAGACAGGGTTTCACCATGTTGGCCAGGCTGGTCTTGAACTCCTGACCTTAGGTGATTCACCTCCCTTGGCCTCCCAAAGTGCTGAGATTACAGGTTTGAGCCAATGAGACTGGCCCAACAATAACATAATTTTGGCCATCTTTTCTATCAATATTCATGTACAGTCAGTTCTCATTATTTGTGCTAGTTATATTCTGTAAAATCATTATGTACACTAACTTATCAAAGACCAAACCATTCCTCCTAGAGGGAATACAGGGTTAGGGTTAGGTTCCTATGAGTTTTTTTTTTTAAACAGAGTCTTGCTTTCTCGCCCAGGCTGGAGTGCAGTGGCGGGATCTCAGCTCACTGCAACCTCTGCCTCTTGGGTTCAAGCAATTCTCCTGCCTCAGCCTCCTTAGTAGCTGGGATTCAGACACGCGCCACCATGCCCCGCTAATTTTTGTATTTTTAGTAGAAACGGGTTTTCACCATGTTGATCAGTCTGATCTCAAACTCCTGACCTCATGATCCACCTGCCTCGGCCTCCCAAAGTGCTGGGATTACAGGCGTCAGCCACCTTGCCCAGCCTCCTATGAGCTTTTGTTTGTTTGTTTTTCTTTAAGTTGCCAAAGAACTCAATCCTATGAGCTTTTTTTAAAGAAATTATACAACCTTGTTGTATGTGTGCTTCTGTTCAAAGATGTCTTATATATATTAAAATGTAAATGGAATGAAGTCCTTCAGAACATATGTCATGCAGGTATATTTGACTTTATGATATAGGTATGATACTTGAAGCTTGATCATGTAAAAGTTTGATATGTAACAAATCCTGTTTTCCCATATATTTTTATTCAAGGGCCTCTAAGTTTCCTATTTCCAAATGGAAACAATAGCGGTTGCTAAGTAATCAGTAATGCAAAAGTAGATATTATCAATTGTTATTGCCATCCTGACCTGATATGGTACTAATTTTAGCAAGCAGTTGAATTCACAAATACGGAATCACTTGAACCCAGGAGGCAGAGGTTGCAGTGAGCCACTGCACTCCAGCCTGGTGACAGAGAAAGACTCTCTTTCTCAAAAAAAACAAAACAAAACAAAAAACCATTGTTACTCTATTGGGCCTACCTGGATAAGTTAGGATAAACTCCCTATTTTAAAATCAGTTGATTAGGAACCTTAACTCTACCTGAAACTGTAACTCTTTTTTACCATGTAACCTAATATAGTCACAGGTTCTGAGAATTCACAGAACATGGACATCTTTGGGGAGACAAAATACTGCCTGCCACAGTATCCATACACAATCAGTATACTACTAAAATGCTCATCTGTTAGGGTTCAGAGAGTCAGTATGCTTCCATACTAAGCAGCATAACTTGGCTAAATTAGGAGAATCAAGGGTGTTTAACCCTTTGAACCTGAGGACTATTTTGCTTATCTGTGGTGGCAGATATCACAAAAGTTATGCACAGTTTTTTTTTTTAACCTAATCAGTTATTGTTAGTGTTATTGATTTTTTTTGTTTTGTTTTGTTTATTTTGTTTTGAGACGAAGTCTCACTCTGTCTCCAGCCTGGGCAACAAGAGCGAAACTCCATCTCAAAAAAAATATAAAAGAAAAATTAATGATACATGTAGAAGCTTAGAAAAATCTGTTGGGGGTAGTGAATTGGAAGCAGACATGCTACAGCTTACGGATTTCTTAATTTTTTATCCTGTTTTTATTGGGGGAGCCGGGGGACAGAGTCTCGCTGTGTTGTCCAGGCGGGAGTGCAGTGTGCGATCTTAACTCACTGCAACCTCCGTATCCCAGGTTCAAGTGATTCTCCTGCCTCAGCCTTCCGAGTAGCTAGGATTATAGGCGCCCGCCACCATGCCCAGCATTTTAAAAAAATTTTTTAGTAGAGATGGGGTTTCACCATGTTGACCAGGCTGGTCTCAAACTTCTGATCTCAGGTGATCCACCTGCCTCAGCATCCCAAAGTGCTGGGATTGAAGGTGTGAGCCACTGTGCCTGGCCAATGCCTCTATTTTATGTTAAGGAGTTTGGACTTTATATTGGGAGAAAGAGGGGGCTGGATCATCAAAGGCTTATAATCAGACTTTCTTTTCTGGAGAACACAAATATTTTTCACATTACAGCCAGGAAGGATTGGACAACTAACACTATAGAAGGATGGAAGTCAGTTAAAGAGGCTTTTGCAATAATCTAAATAATTATTAGTCAAGGGAAGTAGTAATTAGCTGGGGGGGAAATGGAAGAATTTCAGAGATTACAGGGCAGTATGGTCAAGTCCTTGTGACAGTTGGCCATATAGGGTATGGGAGGATGTCTTAGTCCATTTTCAGAATACTTGAAACTGGGTAATTTATAAAGAAAAGGAATTTATTTCTTACAGTTCTGTAGGCGGAGAAGTCCAAGGTCAAGGGACCGCATCTGGGAAGGGCTTTCTTGCTGGTAGGACTCTTATCTACCTAGGTGGTGCAGGGTATCATGTGGTGAAGGGTCTGAGTGTGCTATTGTGCTAAGCTCAGATCTCTCTTCCTCTTATAAAGCCACCAGTTGTACTCCCATGATGACCTTTACCCTTTATTAATCCATGCCTGAATTCATTTATTAATAAGGGCAGACCCCTCATGATCCAGTCACCTCTTAAAGGCATCCCTCTCAATACTGCTTCACTGGGTATTAAGTTTGTGTTTTCGTTTTGGAGACAGTCTCACTCCGTCGCCCAGGCTGGAGTGCAGAGAGCAATGGCAAGATCTTGGTTCACTGCAAACTCCACCTCCCCACTTCAAGCGATTCTTCTGCCTCAGCCTTCTAAGTAGCAGGTGTGTGCCACAATGCCCAGCTAATTGTATTTTTAGTAGAGACAAGGTTTTGCCATGTTGGTCATGCTGGTCTGGAACTCCTGACCTCAGGTCACACCTGCTTCAGTCTCCCAAAGTGCTGGGATTTCAGGTGTGAGCCACTGTCCCCAGCCTGTTTGGTCTTTCTTAAAGAGATTTAAGGGGGGAAAAAAGGACTATATACATTGTTATAGAAACAATTGGATGGTGTTTTTAAGGTTTAAAACCCCAGTTAAAGAAGAGTTCATGCAGTGCCTGAGGAGCATTTAACTGACATAAGGATTTGAAAGTGGTATCAAGTTGTTTACTGTAATTTGCTGGTCAAAAATCTTGACAAAAGACTGGAAGTAAGATGTGAAAATCTGAGAGAATAAAGATTCTTGAGATAAGTGTGTGGTCAGCTTATTTTTTGAGTTGACTGGATTTGTAGAGGGAATGATGCATAATAGTACTTGACAGGTGCCTTGCTACCAACTAACTGCCTTTAATAATTGCATAAGGTGGCTGAAGGTAATGTATTACCTGAGATCTTCATGATTCAGATCTGATGTGTGTTGAATATTTTTTTTAATCTTGAGGTAATTTGTAAGTTATTTTTGTTAACTATTTAACAAAAAGATTAAGTATTCTCTACTTTTATTAATTTTTTTTTTTTGAGACAGAGTCTCACTTTGTCACCCAGGCTGGAGTGCAGTAGTGCAATCATATCTCACTGCAGTCTTGACCTCCCAGGCTCAAGCTGTCCTCCCACCTCAGCCTTTTGAGTAGCTGGAATTACAGGTGTGTACCACCATGCCTGACTAATTTTTAAATTTTTTGTCTGGGTGGGAGGTCTCCTTATGTTGCCCAGGCTAGTCTTGAACTCCTGGACTCAAGTGATCCTCCCACCTCAACCTCTCAAAGTGCTGGATTAACCACTGCACCCGACCATACAATTCTTTTATATATATATATATTATTGCATTTTAGGTTCTGGGGTACATGTAAAGAATATGCAGGATTGTTGCATAGGTACATACATGGCAATGTGGACTGCTGCCTCCATCCCCATCACCTATATCTGGCATTTCTCCCCATGTTATGCCTCCCCAACTCCCTACCCCTGGCTGTCCCTCCCCTAGCCCCCTGCCACAGACCACAGTGTATGACCACAGCCCCCTCCCTGTGTCCGTGTGTTCTCATTGTTCAACACCCGCCTATGAGTGAGAACATGCGGTGTTTGATTTTCTGTTCTTTTGTCAGTTTGCTGAGAATGATAGTTTCCAGGTTCATCCATGTCCCTACAGAGGACACGAACTAATCATTTTTTATGGCTGCATAGTATTCCATCGTGTATATGTGCCACATTTTCCCTGTTTATCATCAGTGGACATTTGGGTTGGTTCCAAGCGTTGGCTATTGTAAACAGTGCTGCAATGAACATACATGTGCATGTGTCCTTATAATAGAATGATTTATGATCCTTTGGATATATACCCAGTAATGGGATTGCTGGGTCAAATGGAATTTCTATTTCTAGGTCCTTGAGGAATTGCCACCCTGTCTTCCACAATGGTTGAACTGATTTACACTCCCACCAACAGTGTAAAAGTGTTTCTATTTCTCCACATCCTCTCCAGTATCTTGTCTCTGGATTTTTTTTAAATGATTGCCATTCTAACTAGCATGAGATGGTATCTCAGTGTAGTTTTGATTTGCATTTCTCTGATGACCAGTGATGACGAGCATTTTTTCATATGTTTGTTGGCCTCATATATGACTTCTTTTGAAAAGTATCTGTTCATATCCTTCACTCACTTTTGAATGGGTTTGTTTGTTTGTTTTCTTGTAAATCTGTTTTAGTTCTTTGTAGATTTTGGATATAAGTCCTTTGTCAGATGGGTAGATTGCAAAACTTTTTTCCCATTCTGTTGGTTGCCAGTTCACTCTAATGATTATTTCTTTTGCTGTGCAGAAGCTCTGGAGTTTAATTAGATCTCATTTGTCTATTTTGGCTTTTGTTGCCAGTGCTTTTGGTGTTTTAGTCATGAAGTCCTTGCCTATGCCTATGCCCTGAATGGTTTTGCCTAGGTTTTCTTCTAAGGTTTTTATGGTGTTAGGTCTTATGTTTAAGTCTTTAATCCATCTGGAGTTAATTTTAGTGTAAGGTGTCGGGAAGCAGTCCAGTTTCTGCTTTCTGCACGTAGCTAGCCAGTTTTCCCAAAACCATTTATTAAACAGGGACTCCTTTCCCCATTGCTTGTTTTTGTGAGGTTTGTCAAAGACCAGATGGTTGTAGATGTGTGGCGTTGTGTCTGAGGCCTCTGTTCTGTTCCATTGGTCTATAGCTCTATTTTGGTACCGGTACCATACTGTTTTTATTACTGTAGCCTTGTAGTATAGTTTGAAGTCAGGTAGTGTGCTGCCTCCAGCTTTGTTCTTTTTGCTTAGAATTGACTTGGCTATGCGGGCTCTCTTTTGGTTCCATATGAAGTTTAAAGTGGTTTTTTCCGGTTCTGTGAAGAAGGTCATTGGTAGCTTAATGGGGATAGCGTTGAATCTGTAAATAACTTTGGGCAGTATGGCCATTTTCATGATACTGATTCTTCCTAACCATGAGCATGGAATGTTTCTCTCTTTGTTTGTGTCCTTTTATTTCGTTGAGCAGTGGTTTGTAGTTCTCCTTAAAGAGATCCTTTACGTCCTTTGTTAGTTGTACTCCTAGGTGTTTTATTTTCTTTGTAGCGACTGTGAATGGCAGTTCGTTCTTGATTTGATTTGGCTCTCTTTAAATCTGTTATTGGTATATACGAATGCTTGTGCTTTTTGCACATTGATTTTGTATCCTGAGACTTTGCTGAAGTTGCTTATCAGTTTCAGGAGATTTTGGGCTGAGATGATAGGGTCTTCTAAATATACAATCATGTCATCTGCAAATAGAGACAATTTGGCTTCCTCCTTTCCTAATTGAATACGCTTTATTTCTTTTTCTTGCCCGATTGCTCTGGCTAGAACTTCCAATACTATATTGAATAGAGGTGGTGAGAGAAGGCATCCTTGTCTAGTGCCAGATTTCAAAGGGAATGCTTCTAGTGTTTGCCCATTCAGTATGATATTGGCTGTGGGTTTGTCGTAAATAGCTTTTATTATTTTGAGATACATTCTGTCGATACCTAGTTTATTGAGAGTTTTTAGCATAAAGGGCTGTTGAATTTTGTCAAAGGCCTTCTCTGCATCTATTGAGATAATCATGTGGTTTTTGTCTTTGGTTCTGTTTATGTGGTGAAATACGTTCATAGACTTGCATATGTTGAACCAACCTTGCATCCCCGGATGAAGCCTACTTGATCCTGATGGATAAGCTTTTTGATGTGCTGTTGCAGTCGGTTTGCCAGTATTTTATTGAAGATTTTTGCATCTATGTTCATCATGGATATTGGTCCAAAGTTTTCTTTCCTTGTTGAGTCTCTGCCGGGTTTTGGTATCAGGATGATGTTGGTCTCGTAAAATGATTTGAGGAGGACTCCCTCTTTTTGGGTTGTTTGGAATAGTTTCAGAAGGACTGGTACCAACTCCTTTTTGTATGTCTGATAGAATTCGGCTGTGAAGCCATCTGGACCTGTGCTTTTTTTGGTTGGTAAGCTATTAATTGCTGCTTCCACTTCTGCCCTTGTTATTGGTCTAGTCACAGTTTCTACTTCTTCCTGGTTTAGGCTTGGGAGGGTGTAAGTGTCCAGGAATTTATCCATTTCTTCCAGGTTTACTGGTTTATGTGCATAGAGTTGTTTGTAGTAATCTCTGATAGTGGTTTGTATTTCTGTGGAATCTGTGGTGATATCCCCTTTATCATTTTTTATTGCATCTATTTGATTATTTTCTCTTTTCTTTTTTATTAATCTGCCTAGTGGTCTATTTTGTTGATCTTTTCAGAAAACCAGCTGCTGGATTTATTGATTGTTTTGAAGGGTTTTTTTGTGTCTCTGTGTCTTTTAGTTCTGCTCCGATCTTAGTTATTTCTTGTCTTCTGCTAGCTTTTGAGTTTTTTTTTTTTTGATCTTACTCCTCTAGCTCTTTCAGTTTTGATGATAGGGTGTTGATTTTAGATCTTTTCTCGCTTCTCATGTGGGCATTTATTGCTATAAATTTTCCTATAAAAATATTCAAGAGCCAGTTGTTCAGTTTCCAAGAAGTTGTGCAGTTCTGAGTTCGTTTCTGAATTCTGAGTTCTAATTTGATTGCACTGTTGTCTGAGAGACTGTTTGTTACGATTTCCATTATTTTGTATTTGCTGAGGAGTGATTTACTTCCAATTATGTGGTCAGTTTTAGAGTAGGTGTGATGTGGTGCTGAGAAAAATGTATATTCTATGGATTTGGGGTGGAGAGTTCTGTAAATGTCTGTTAGGTTTGCTTGGTCCAGGTCTGAGTTCAGCTCCTGGATATCCTTGTTAATTTTCTGTCTCATTGATCTGTCTGATATTGACAGTGGAGTGTTAGTCTCCCACTATTATTGTGTGGGAGTCTAAGTCTCTTTTAGGTCACTAAGAACTTGCTTTATTTATGTATCTGGGTGCTCCTGTATTGAGCACGTATATATTTAGGATTGTTAGCTCTTCTTGTTTCATTGATCTTTTTACCATTATGTAATACCCTTCTTTGTCTCTTTTGATCTTTGTTGGTTTAAAGTCTGTTTTATCAGAGACTAGGATTGCAATTCCTGCGTTTTTTTGCTCTCCATTTGCTTGGTAGATCTTCCTCCATCCCTTTATTTTGAGCCTGTGTGTATCCTTGCATGTGAGATGGGTTTCCTGGATACAGCACACCAATGGGTTTTGACTTTTTATCCAATTTGCCAGTCTGTGTCTTTGATTGGGGCATTTAGCCTATTTAGATTTAAGGTTAATATTGTTATGTGTGAATTTGATCCTGCCATTTTGATGCTAGCTGGTTGTTTTGCCCATTAATTGATGCAGTTTCTTCATTGTGTCAATGCTCTTTACCATTTGGTACATTTTTGGAGTGGCTGGTACTGGTTGTTCCTTCCTATGTTTAGTGCTTCTTTCAGGAGCTCTTGTAAAGCAGACCTGGTGGTGATGAAATCTCTGAGCAACTGCTTGTTCATAAAGGATTTTATTTCTCCTTTGCTTATGAAGCTTAGTTTGGCTGGATATGAAATTCTAGGTTGAAAGTTCTTTTCTGTAAGGATGTTGAATATTGGCCTCCACTCTCTTCTGGCTTGTAGGGTTTCTGCCGAGACACCCGCTGTGAGTCTGATGGGCTTCCCTTTGTGGGTAACCCGACCTTTCTCTCTGGTTGCCCTTAGCATTTTTTTCCTTCATTTCAGCCCTGATGAATCTGATGATTATGTGCCTTGGGGTTGCTCTTCTTGAGGAATATTTTTGTGGTGGTCTCTGTATTTCCTGGACTTGAATGTTGGCCTGCCTTCCTAGGTTGGGGAAGTTCTCCTGGTTAGTACCCTGAAGAGTGTTTTCCAGTTTGGATTCATTCTCTCCATCACATTCAGGTAACACCTATTAAACGTAGAGGATTAAGTCTTTTCACATAATCCCATATTTCTTTTGTTCATTTCTTTTTACTCTTTTTTCTCTAATCTTGCCTTCTTATTTTATTTCATTGAGTTGATCTTCGACCTCTGATCCTTTCTTCTGCTTTGTTGATTCGGCTGTTGAAACTTGTCTATGCTTCACAAAGTTCTCGTGTTGTGTTTTTCAACTCCTTCAATTCATTTATATTCCTCTCTAAGCTGTTTATTCTCATTAGCATTTCGTCAAACCTTTTTTCAAAGTTCTTAGTTTCTTTGCATTGGTTTAGAACATGTTCTTTTAGCTCAGAGAAGTTTATTATTACCTACCGTCTGAAGCCTGTTTCTGTCAATTCATCAGACTCATTCTCCATCCAGCTATGTTCCCTTGCTAGTGAAGAGTTGTGGTCCCTTCGAGGAGGAGAGGCTTTCTGGCTTTGTGTATTTTCATTGTTTTTGCTCTGGTTTCTTCCCATCTTTGTGAATTTATCTACCTGTGGTCTTCGTGGTTGGTTACTTTCAGATGGGGTCTCTGAGTGGACGTCCTTTTTGTTGCTGATGAAGTTATTTCTTTCTGTTTTTTAGTTTTCCTTCTAACAGTCAGGTCCACTTGCTGTAGGACTGCTGGATGTCCACTCCAGACCCTGCTTGCCTGGGGATCACCTGCAGCGGCTGTAGAACAGTAAGGGTTGCTGCCAGTTTCTTCTTCTGTTATCTTTGTCCCAGAAGGATACCTGCCAGATGTCAGCCTGAGCTCTCCTTTATGAGGTGTCTCTTTGGTTATATGGGGGTCAAGGAGCTGCTTGAGGAGACAGTCTATCCCTTATAGGATCTCAAGTGCTGAGCTGTGAGCTCTGTTGTTCTGTTCAGAGCTGCTTGGTAGGTATGTTTAAGTCTGCTGCAGCGGAAGTCATAACCACCCTTTTTTCCCAGGTGCTCTGTCCCAGGGAGGTGGGGCTGTATTTATAAGCTCCTGTCATTCTCCTGCCTTTTTTCAGAGATGCCCTGCCCAGGGAGGAGGTAGGCTAGTGACAGTCTGCCAGCAGAGGCATTGCTGTGCTGCCATGGGTTCTGCCCAGCTGCTATGTGAACTTCCTTGCAGTTTTATTTTTAGGGGTGTAGTTAGAACTGCCTTGGTAATGGCTGTCTGCCTCAGTAATGGTGGACTGCCTCGGTAATGGCAGACTGCCTCTGTAATGGAGGACTGCCTCAGTATTGGCGGACTGACTCGGTAGTGGTGGACTGCCTCGGTAATGGCGGATGCCCTTCCCCCCACAGAGCTGGACCATCCTGGGTTCAACTGTGCTTGCTGTGAAACTCTCAGTCCAGAGCATTCCAGATTGCTGGTCTTTGTGGGGGTGGGACCAGCCAAGCCAGATCACCTGGCTCCGTTTCAGCCCCCTTTTTTTCAGTTGAATGGGCGACTCTGTCTCCCAGGTGTTCCAGTCACCAGTTGAAACAGCGCTCGGATTTGTGTGAGTTTTTGTGTGGAGACCCGCCGTGCCGGCTGAAACAGTCACGCTGGAAACTTGTGGTGCTTTTCCACCCAGGAGTCCACTGGTCTGTGGGCAGTAAAAATTCGTTTGGAAATGCGGTGATCACTTACCCTCTGCGTTTTCACTGGGAACTGCAATCCAGAGCTGTTCCTATTCGGCCATCTTGGATCCTTCCCCACAATTCTTTACATATTCTTTACATCAGGCTCTTCTCATGACTGATCCTATGTGAGACTTTATTAAAGAAACCACGCGGTTCCAGGAATTTAGAAGGAGTTGGCTTACTTTTCTTTATGGTCAATTGTTTGTGTATCTAAAGGGCAAAAAAAGAAAAAAAAAGATGGTAAAAAATTGCTACTATTACCAAGCCCTGCAAGATCAGTTTTCCATTGCTAACATTTCTTTTTGTTCCTTTGACTCTTGAAAAATTAAGTTCTTCGTTTGCTTTTATAAGACAAAGTGCACACCCTTTAGTAGTCTGCTGCTTCCTTCTCTCTGCCTATGTTTTCTCTTTTATGTTCCTGCCTATCCTTTGTGCTTTATGCCAAAGGGAGGAGATTTAAAAATGAAAGTTAGAGAAAAATCGTAGACTATGTTTATGGCCTGTAGAACACTATGACCTATGGAAGTTGTTCATTTCATGTTTTATGAAGTTAGTCTGTACATTTATTTTTCTAGGATTTCTTAAAGATTCAAAACTTGTATGTAAATTGGAGCCATCTTGGCAAAATGCCAGCCTAGGGCTTTTCCCCCCAACTAGACAGAGTAAGTAATGTCATAGTTGGTTAGCTTATTAGAGTTCGTTTATAGAAATAATGTACATTTAATTTTTTTAAGAAGTTCAGATGTGTGCCACAGGTTGAGCAGTGCAGCTGGCTGTAAATAATGTTATCATGTTTGTTACATTTTCTAAAGGGCTAATATTTAATAACTTACCAATGAACAAAGAATGTTATACACAAGGCTTCCGTAAAGATTGTATGGGAAGTAGAAAGAATGCAGTCTAGAAGTCAGAAAACCTGGTTCCCTAGTTTTTCCAACTTTTACTCTCATCTCCTTGAGCAAAGCATGTAATAACCTCCCTCCGTTTCAGTTTCTTCAAATGTAAAATGTAGCAATGATGCCTGCTTATCCTGGTAACATATTGGGATTATTTTTGGATTGAATAATAATAACAAAGAGCTTTGGAGACCTAAAGCACTGTCAAAGTGTAAAATTTTATTAAAAGCAAAATACTTCAGTGTAACACATTGTACAACATAATATGTGTGTACAACATAATGTGTTAACTGTTAATGATTGAACCAGATACATTATAAACTTATTTCAAATTGTTATGGCTTTACTGAATATACTGCTATAAAGTAGGTTCTGATATAGGTAATTCCTTTTTTAATTTTTTTTTTTTGAACCGGAGTCTCACGCTGTTGCCCAGGCTGGAGTGTAGTGGTGCGATCTCAGCTTGTTGCAACCTCTGCCTCCTGGGTTCAAGCGATGCTCCTGCCTCAGCCTCCTGAGTAGCTGGGATTAAAGGCATACACCACCCTGCCTGGGTAATTTTTGTATTTTTAGTAAAGACAGGGTTTCACCGTGTTGGCAGGCTAGTCTTGAACTCCTGACCTCAAGTGATCGTCCCACCTCGGCTTCCCGAAGTGCTGGATTACAGGCCAGTGCACCCGGCCTGATATAGGTAATTCTGATAGATGACTACCTAATATTAAGTTGAAAATTTTTCATACGACTTACGGAGTTGATAAGTTATGAAATAGTTGTAAAACCTGCAAGTATTTCTAGAATTTTTGTTAAGCTTGGCTTTTTGGAGGAGGGAGGAGTATAAATGTCAGGGAGGTTGTTGGATAGAATTAATCATAATCAAGTTACAATTCAGGGATTTATTTTTTCAACAAAAATTAAATGAATGTCCTTATATGCATATATAAAGCAATTAGTGCTAAGCAGAAGGAAATATAAGATCCTTGAGTCATAGGGTCTGCTTCCTGTTGCTGTTTTGACCGCCTCCCCTTCTTTTTCTTCTATATTGTACTTCACCAGCACCAAACTAGTTATGACTTAAAACCCTACTTTGTTCCCTCTTGTTTATGAGCTTTTGCACATCCTGCTGCCTCTGCTTCAAAGATAATTTCTAGAACAAAAGAACAAAAAAAAATTTTTTTGCCCCCTGATTTTTGTGGTTAATGTCTAATTGGCCTTTTTGTTTTTCTTAACCGCAAATAGGTGTTTTAGAAGATTAGTAGATGATAGGGAAAGCGTATTAGAAACGTAAGTTGGGCAAGTTAACCTGGAATGTCTGGCTAAGGGTTGAGGTTTTATTCCATAGGTAGTAGGAAGCCATTGACAGAAGTATCCAGGAGAGTGTTATAGACAGAGTTCTACTTTATAAAGATTATTAGGCAGTCAACATTTTAGAAGCTTCTTGGGTTGGATTGGAGGTTAGTAATCGCCATATGTTATCAGATTATGAGTTAGAATTGTAGAAGTGGGTGTGATTGGATCTGAAAACAAACAGCCAAGCATTCATTCATGTAAAAAAAAAATTTTTTTTTTTTGAGATGGAGTCTTGCTCCGTCACCCAGGCTGGAATGCAGTGGCGCAATCTTGGTTCACTGCAACCTCCACCTCCCGGGTTGAAGCAGTTCCCCTGCCTCAGCCTCCCAAATAGCTGGGATTACAGGCGTATGCCACCACCCTTGGCTAAGTTTTTTGTAATTATTTTTTGTATTTTTTTTAATATATATATATATTTATTGCATTTTAGGTTTTGGGGTACATGTGAAGAACATGCAAGATTGTTGCATAGGTACACACATGGCAGTGTGATTTGCTGCCTTCCTCCCCATCACCTATATCTGGCATTTCTCCCCATGCTATCTCTCCCCAATTCCCCACCCCCCACTGTCCCTCCCCTTTTTCTCCCTGACAGACTCCAGTGTGTGATGCTCCCCTCCCTGTGTCCATGTGTTCTCATTGTTCAACACCCACCTATGAGTGAGAATATGCGGTGTTTGATTTTCTGTTCTTGTGTCAGTTTGCTGAGAATGATGGTTTCTAGGTTCATCCGTGTTCCTACAAAGGACACGAACTCGTTTTTGATGGCTGCATAATATTCCATGATGTATATGTGCCACATTTTCTCTGTCCAGTCTATCATCGATGGACATTTGGGTTGGTTCCAGGTCTTTGCTATTGTAAACTGTGCTGCAATGAACATTTGTGTGCATGTGTCCTTATAGTAGAACGATTTATAATCCTTTGGATATATACCCAGTAATGGGATTGCTGGGTCAAATGAAATTTCTATTTCTAGGTCCTTGAGGAATCGCCACACTGTCTTCCACAATGGTTGAACTAATTTACACTCCCACCAACAGTGTTTTTTGTATTTTTAGTAGAGACGGGGTTTCACCGAGTTGGCCAGACTGGTCTTGAACTCCTGACCTCAGGCAGTCGGCCTGCCTCAGCCTCCCGAAGTGCTGGGATTACAGACATGAGCCACCATGCCCAGCCTCTTGTAAAAATAATTTATTATTGCTGTTTTTTTTTTTTTTTGAGGTGGAGTTTCACTCTTGTTGCCCAGGCTGGAGTGCAGTGGCACAGTCTCCGCTCACTGCAGCCTCTGCCTCCTGGATTCAAGCGATTCTCCTGCCTCAGCCTCCCAAGTCGCTGGGATTACAAGTGCCCACCACCACGTCCAGCTAATTTTTTATATTTTTAGTAGAGATGAAGTTTGATTATGTTGGCAGGCTGGTTTTGAACTCCTGACCTCAGGTGATCCACCTGCCTCAGCTTCCCAAAGTGCTGGGATTATAGGCGTGAGCCACTGCACCCAACCCCTGTTAATGCTTTTTATGTTTCAGGCTATCTTCTAGGTTCTGGGGATACAGGAGTAAATGCACTAAATCCTACTCCAATATGCAGAAAATTAAAGAATGCCTTACAAGTCAATAAGAAAAGGACAGACAGCCCTGTAGAAAAATGGATAAGTGTCTTCAACACTGACCTTTCACAAAAGAGAATGGCCTGTAAACACATGTAAAGGTGGCACTTCATTAGTAATTATGAACATAAAATTAAAATCACAATGAGAGACTCCTACACACCCACCAGAACAGATGCATTTTAAAATTGTTCAGGCATGGTGGACACCTATAATCCCAGCTACACGGGAGGCTGAGGCATGTGAATCACTTGAACCCCGGAGGTTGAGGTTGCAGTGAGCCAAGACTGCATCACTGCATTCCAGCCTGGGTGACAGAGGAAGGCTCCATCTCAAAAACAAACACACAAAAGATCAGATAATACCAAGTTATTGATGATGTAAAGCAATGGTAACTCTCATACTTGCTGGTGAGAATATAAACTGGTATAGCCACTCTGGAAAACTGTTCAGCAGTAGAAACACTTTGACCCCAGCATCTATTACAAGGTTTATGTCCAGTAGAATATGCATACATGTGTACCAAGAGAGGGCTCAGGAATGTTCATCGCTGTCATTATTATAGCAAAAAAACTGGAAACAATTCATATCCCTTACCTATGGTATATTCATATAAAAGAATGCTACACAGCACTGAAAACAAAGTACAGCTATTCCTGATAATATAGGTGAGTCTCACAAGCATCTTTAAATGAAAGGCCAGACACAAAAGAAAGCATTATATATGATTCCATTTTATTTTTATTTTTATTTTTTTTTTGAGGAAGGATCTCACTCTGTCACCCAGCCTGGAGTGCAGTGGCACAATTATAGCTCATGGTAGCCTCCATCTCTCAGGCTCAAGCAATCCTCCCAGCTCAGCCTCCCAGGTGTCTGGGAATACAGGTGAATGCCACCATACTCAACTAATTTTTTTACTTTTTGTAGAGATGAGGTCTCATTATGTTGCTCAGGCTCGTCTCAAACTCTAGGTCTCACAGAATCCTTCTGCCTTGGCTTCCGAAAGTGTTGGTATTACAAGCATGAGCCAGTACACCCAGCCATGATTTCTTTTTTTTTTTTTAATGAATGAGGTGATTTATTAACCCAGTATGGTTTGTTCTAATGCTGCTTGTTGGCAGCTGCCACCTGTCTGGCGATTCTGTCCAGATCTCTCTCCCTGAAGTGTCAGTTTGCAGCCCCTATCTTGGTCCTTTTCCACCATTTTCAGCCCCTCCAGGGCTTGGAGGACCTGACGGGCCACACTCTTGGAGCCTCGGCTGAAGTGGCTAGGCATGACACCATTTCTCTGACTTCCCCTATAGATCTTGGTCATGGAACCAACCCCAGCGCCACCCTGGAGGTACTGGTGCTGTGCTGTGGAAGTAGGTCACGTGTAGAACCGGTTCTCATTGTAGGAAGCAAGCTTTCAGCTTCCAGGACTTTTTGAGAAAGGCTGCCAGAGCTCTGACGAACTCCTGCTGGTTCACATCTTTTGCAGTAACTCCAGGCGTCTTGTGGCCTCCGTGCTGGCCAGCCAGGGGAAAAAGCAATTGATTCCATTTATAGGAAGCCTTACAAGCAGGCAAAACTTAAACTGTAATGTTAGAAGTCAAGATAGTGGTTGAGAGGAACTTAGCAGGGTTAATAGAATGCGATAGACTTCTTGGGTGCCTACAGTGTGTCTTGGTCTGGTTGGTGAATACCTTAGTGTAGAGTTTATGTAATTCATTTACCTGTACATTTATATGTATTTTTCTTTGTGCTATGTTTCAATAAATTTTTTTAAAATTTGCCCATATTTATATGCTGTGGATGAGAGCCACTGTTATAATAAAAATAATCACTGTTGTAGCAAACATTCGTGCTTCATATACCAGGCACTGTGTTAAGTGTGTTTTTTATATACACACACACACACACACTCATTTAGTCTTCACAACTCTGTGAGGTTTACTTTTATTATCCCATTTTACAGATGAGGAAACTGGGACACGGAAAGGTTGAGTGACTTGCTGAAGCTCACCCAGCTTGTAAGTGATGGACTCAGATTTTGCACCGAGGCATTCTGTCTCTGACGTCTGTGCTCTTAACTGCTGTACTATACCTACAGTAAACAAATAACAAAACAGTTTGCTCTGAGCCACTATGCTTTACACAGTAATAAATGCTATGGAGAAAAATAAAGCAAGTTAAATGAAAATAGGCAGTGCTCTGGGGAGATTTTTTGGACTAATTTATATAGGTCAGAGAAGTCTCCATGAGAAGGTGAAAACAGCCAAGGACCTAAAAAGGGTGAGAGAATGAATCACGCAGGTAGCTTTTCAGGCAGAGAGAAGAAAGTGTGATGGCCTCAGATGGTAGTATGCTTGGTCTGTCTGAAGGACAGCAAGAAGATCAGTGTGGCAGAAATGAGGCAAGTTGGGGCACAGTAGTAGGAGTTGAAGGCTACATAGTAGGTTATTGGATGTTGAAGGCCATGGTAGAAACTTTGGCTTTTACTCAAAGTGCAGTTGGAAGTCTTTGGATGGAATTTGGCAGAGGAGTGATGTTAAACAATTTATATTTTAAAAGGGTAACTACTTTGAGACAAGCCTGTAAAAGGCACAATGACAGGAACTGGGAGACCAGTTAGGCTTTTAGAATAATTCAGTGTTGTTGAATTAGTGAAAGATGATGTGACTCAGTCCAGGGTAGCAGTGGGAGGTGGAGAGAAGTTTTCAGATACTGAATATATTTTAAAAATAGGGTCAGGGGAGTTACTGAGGAATATAAGGGTATGAAATAGATAATAAGGATGACTTTAGAGTTTTGGCCTGAACAACTAGAAGAATGCCCTTAACATTTATCAAGATGGGGAAGACTGCAAGAGGAGTTGGTTTGAGGAGGAAGATTAGGAGTCTTGGAAATGTTAAATTTTAAATCCTTTTAGATGTCCAAGTGAAGATACTGCATAGATAAAGTGAGAAGTCCGGAAGTCCATAAAGATATAAATTTGGTAATCATCAGTGTGCAGGTGGTAAAGATATAAGACTGAGTGATACCACCAAAGGAATGAATGTAAATAGAGAGGTTCTTTCAGCAACATTCCATTGTGCAGGTGTCAGAGAGATGAGGAACAACCAGCAAAGGAGACTCAGAAGGAGCAGTCAGATGGGGGAAACCAAGAGGGCGATGTCTTAGAAAGCAGATGGGAAAAGTGTTCTAAAGAAGGGAGAGTGATCTCCTTTATCAAATGTGGCTGACAAGCAAGTTGAGAGGACTGAAAATTTGCCATTGGCCAAACAACAATGCAGAATTATTTGGGGAAGCTAATGGGCAGTTTTAATATAGTGGAAGCAGCAGGCAGGCAGAAATTTAAATTTAAAAAAAGTAATTAAAAAAATTCAGCATACTTTTTTCCCTATTTTTTCTTTTATTAGCATTGGATCAGATTGTATTTTAAGTGAATGTTTCAAACATAGGAAAGTTGGAACAGAATTTGCTAAAAGAAGTGGAATATATGGAAAAGAAGCAGGAAAGTTATATAAGGGACAGGATTGTGAAAGTCTAGAGGTTTTAAAAGAGAAGAGATGCCTGGACCATCTTAAATACCTGGTAGAATTTCTTAGTGTCTGTTTTTCCTCACTGTCTTACCGACCTTTTGTTTTCCTGCAGGATTTTGAATCCAAAGACAAGTGTCATGGTTCAGGTTTTTGAATACAGTGATTTACCTTGTGTTAGGGGGTGACAAGATAGCCATGTAAGAAATAGGAAAGACTGTCTTTATTAAAAAAAAAAAATTATAAAAAGGCCGGGTGTGGTGTGGTGGCTCACACCTGTAATCCAAGCATTTTGGAGGCCAAGGTGGGTGGATCACCTTGAGGTCAGGAGTTCAAGACTAGCCTGACCAACATGGTGAAACCCCGTTTTTATTAAAAAAAAAAAAAAAATTATATTGAAATAGGAAAGGTGTCATTTTACCTCTCTGCTCCTGAGAACTTGCCCCATCAGCAAAGCTCTTTTAGTTCTGCTCTACCTTCTCTTGCCCATTATCCAGGAAGATGAAAGTAGTTCAGGTATGAGGAGGGAACAAGGTAAAGCTTTCCTTACTGACCTGACTCCTCCCTGTGGTAATGGCAGGTGACTTAGTAGAGCTAGATCACCATTAAACATTAATCTTCCAGATTTGTGACTTCATCTCCATTAAATAAAAAATCTAATATAGAGTAGAAATTTGTTTCAATTTGAAAAGTTTTTACTTTTAGTGCATTTTGCTAAAATGTGTATTTCTACTAGCTATTAAAGCAAGATCAATCTAGGAGACCTCGTGTTAAGAGATTGTGCTAAAGAGGCCAGTCATTATAGTACCTTCTAGTCCACAGCCTCTTAAGGAAACCATAGGACCTGCCTATAGTCAAATCATAACTGATCAGCAGGTTAGCACAGTTAGATAGCAGTTTATATTATTTTGCTTTTACTCTTGGCGATGCAAGTGCAAACTCGGAAATAGGCAAATCAAGTGCTGCAGAAGATTGACAGAACATGGAGCAGACCACAAGTGAATAAAAATTAAGAGTAAGTAGAAGTTATGAGGTAGAGAATAGGTGTGCCAGTAGAGAGTAAAGTAGTTAGTAAAAAAAAAAGAAGTCAGTTCAGAAATAGAGATGCTGGCCAGGTGCGGTGGCTCACGCCTGTAATCCAACACTTTGGGAGGCAGGTGAATCACCTGAGGTCAGCAGTTCAGTACCAGCCTGACCAACATGGTGAAACCCCATCTCTACTAAAAACACAAAATTAGCTGGGTGTAATGGCGTGTGCCTGTAATCACAGCTACTCAGGAGGCTAAGGCAGGAGAATCTCTTGAACCCAGGAGGTGAAGGTTGCAGTGAGTTGAGATCACATCATTGTACTCCATCCTGGATGATGAGAGTGAGACTCCATCTCAAAAAAAAAAAAAGAAAGATGCTTAATCCACATTACGGTAGGGAACCAATAAGTTCCAGAAAACAAAGCAATGTTTACCGAGCATCAAGACCTGCATTCAAACTTGAACATACTTTGGGGTGTATGATCAGACTGTCTTGTAATTTCTGATTTTTATGTGAAATTCTTGCCTCTTCCTTATTACCATATTAATCTTTACAATAAAATAACTTCTTCAGTCTAAAAGAGCCCAACATTAAGCTAAGTATAAATGTTTAGACTTACCAAGCAGATACATAAGGAAATACTTTTTAACATTTTTTCTTTCAGGTCGGGTGCGGTGGCTCACACCCATAATCCCAGGGAAGGCTGAAGTAGGAGGATCGCTGTGCCGAGGCTGGGCAACGTGACAAAGCCTGGTCTCTACGAAAAGATACAAAAATTAGCCAGGCGTCGTGACCTGCACCTGTGGTCCTAGCTACTGGAGAGGCTGAGGTGGGAGGGTAACTTGAGCCCAGAGGTCTAGCCTTCAATGAGCCATGATCGGGGCCACTGCACTCCAGCTTGTGTGACAAAGTGAAACCCCGTCTCAAAGCTTTTCTTTCTTGAAATAATGCAAAAGGAAAATGCCACAGAGTCCTTTAACAGATATCAGTAAAACACTTAAAATGTTAATTTACTTGAAGGTGACTGTTTTTTTGAGATGGTGTCTTGCTTTGTCGCCAGGCTGGAGTGCAGTGGCATGATCTTGGCTCACTGCAACCTCCAACTCCTGGGTTCAAGTGATTCTCCTGCCTTGGCCTCCCTAGTAGCTGGGACTACAGGTGCATGCCACCACACCCAGCTAATTTTTGTATTTTTAGTAGAGACAGAGTTTCACCATATTGGCCAGGCTGGTCTCAAACTCCTGACTTTGTGATCCGCCTGCCTCAACTTCCCAAAGTGATGGGATTACAGGTGTGAACCACCACGCCCAGCCTGAGGGTGATTTTAAAGGAATAAATATTTTATCTGTTACAATAAAAAGTTAAGTACCAGTTCATTTTAGAAATTAATACTTTTTGCACTTGAATGATTTTTTTTTTTTTTTTGAGACGGAGTTTCACTCTCGTCCCCCAGGCTGGACTGCAATGGCAAGATCTCTGCTCACTGCAACCTCTGCCTCCCAGGTTCTAGCGATTCTCCTGCCTCAGCCTTCTGAGTAGTTAGGATTCCAGGGGCATGCCACCACACTCAGCTAATTTTTGTATTTTTAGTAGACGCAGGGTTTCACCATGTTGGCCATGCTGGTCTCAAACTCCTGATCTCAGGTTTTCCACCTGCCTTGGCCTCCCAAAGTGCTGGGATTATAGGCGTTGAATGATTTTTTTGAGACGGTCTCACTCTGTCACCAGGCTGTAGTGGAGTGGCGTGATCTCAGCTCACTGCAACTTTCACCTTGTGTCTTAGCCTCCTGAGTACCTGGGATTACAGACACGCACCACCACACCCAGCTGATTTTTGTATTTTTAGTAGAGACAAAGTTTTGCCATGTTGGTCAGGCTGGTCTGGAATTCTTGACCTCAAATGATCCACCTGCCTGGGCCTCCCAAGGTGTTGGAATTACAGGCATGAGCCACCATGCCCAGCCATCACTTGAATGATTATTAACACCAGGGAATGAAAGGTTTTAACTTTAAATGAAAGGTTTTAACTTTTCAGATTTTGTTTTTTTGAGACGGGATATTTCTTCGTTGTCCAGGCCAGAATACAGTGGTGCTCACTGCAGCCTCGAACAGTCACTGCCCTCAAGCAGTACCCCTACCTCAACCTTTCAAAGCGTTGGGATTAAAGGAATGAGCCACCACTCTGGCAACAGAATTTTTTGTTTTTTTGTTTTGTTTTGTTTTGTTTTGTTTTGTTTTGTTTTTTGAGACGGAGTTTCACTCTTGTTACCCAGGCTGGAGTGCAATGGCGTGATCTCGGCTCACCGCAACCTCCGCCGCCTCCTGGATTCCAGCAATTCTCCTGCCTCAGCCTCCCGAGTAGCTGGGACTACAGGCACGTGCCACCATGCCCAGCTAATTTTTGTATTTTTAGTAGAGACGGGGTTTCACCATGTTGACCAGGATGGTCTCAATCTCTTGACCTCGTGATCCACCCGCCTCGGCCTCCCAAAGTAATGGGATTACAGGCGTGAGCCACCGCGCCCGGCCTTTTTAGAATTTTTAAGTGACCATGATGGAGTTTACCATCTCTCAACCCCCAAACCTCCACAAACTCACAAAAACCTTGATAATCTGGACAAAATAAATGAAACAATGGGTTTTAGACTTTGGACAACAGCAGTGCAGGACTGTGGTCCCTGAAAGAAGGGAAACAAACAAGGTGAGCTCTGCAGTCACTCACCCACCCTAGCTTTTTGCCTGGGGCGCATTCCAAATTGTAGATCTGGGACAGGGAATCTTCAGCGAAGAACGAGATGAAGAGATAGAGATCAGAATTTACGGAAGCTGAGGCAGCGAGAAGTTTTAGGAGAAAGTTCCAGCAGAAGGACACTGTCAAGAAATAATGCTATCCATAGATATCCACTTAGGCTGGCTGAGTGGATTAGTCAGGATTCTCTAGAGGGACAAAACTAATAAGATAGAGGTATATATAAAGAAAAGCCTATTAAGGAGTATTGACTCACAGGGTCACAAGGTGAGGTCCCACAATAGGCACTCTGGAAGCTGAGGAGAAAGGAAGCCAGTCCAAGTCCCAAAGCTGAAGAACCTGGAGTCCAGTGTTCAAGGGCAGGAAGCATTCAACATGGGAGCTGTGAGCACACAGCAAGATATCAGCTGCCTGTAAGCAAAATGGAAAAAGAATCCTCACCAGAAACTGACTGGTCTGGCACCCTGATCTCAGATATCTAGACATAAATGAATGAATGAATGATCCCAAAGTCCCAGCATGCATTTTTGTAGAGATTCTAAAATGTGTATGAGTAAAATTTGTAGAAATTGTAAACTTTGTGTGGAAATGCAAAGATCATCATGCATGGTTTGGCAGATCTTTGCAAGCCAAATTTGGCCCACTGCCTGCTTTTGGAAATTGTTTTTTAACATTGCTATACTTAATATGTTTGCGTATTGTCTGAGCCTGCTTTTGCAATGAAACAGCAGAGTCGAGTAGTTGTTACAGACACCATATGGCCTGCAAAGCTTAAAATATTTTACAGAATAAATTTGCTGACCCTGCCCTAGAGTTTTTAAAGCAATTTTGAAAAAGATGAAGAAGGCTGGGCACAGTGGCTCATGCCTGTAATCCTGGCACTTTGTAAGACTAAGCTGGGCAGATTACTTGAGGTCAGGAGTTTGAGACCAGCCTGGCCAACATGGTGAAACCTCATCTCTACTATACGTACAAAAACTAGCCAGGTGTGGTGGGGCTTGCCTGTAATCCCAGCTACTTAGGAAGCTGGGGCAGGAGAATTGCTTGAACCCAGGAGATGGAGGTTGCAGTGAGCCAAGATCATGCCACTGTACTCCAACCTAGGCACAGAGCAAGACTCTGTCTCAAAAAAAAGATGAAAAAAGTGGAGACTCTATACTATAATAATATCAAGATATTGCAAACCTACAGTAGTGATGACTGTGGTGACTGACATGAGCATAGACATGTAGGACAATGGGAAAAACAGAATGAAAACAGAACCACACATACATGGTTAATTGCTTTTTGGCAAAGGTAACGAGGTAATTTAGTGGGA
>PVKV010006207.1:41876-107509 GCA_004027835.1 Alouatta palliata
TTTTTTTTTTTTTTTTTTTTTTTTTTTTTTTTTTTTTTTTTTTTTTTTTTTTTTTTTTTTTTTTTTTTTTTTTTTTTTTTTTTTTTTTTTTTTTTTTTAAGATGGGGTTTCACCATGTTGGTCAGGCTGCTCTTGAACTCCCGATCTCAGGTGATCCGCCCGCCTTGGCCTCCAAAGTGCTTGGATTACAGGCGTGAGCCACCACACCCGGCTGATACTGAGTTTTTAAAAAAGCTGAGCATAGGGCTCAGTGTAGTGGCTCATGCCTGTAATCTCATCACTTCGGGAGGCCAAGGCGGGCAAATTGCTTGACCTCATGACTTACAGACCAGCCTTGGCAACATGGTTAAACCTTTACAAAAAAATACAAAAATTAGCTAGGTGTGGTGGTTGGTGATCACCTGTAGTCCCAGATACTCAGAAGGCTGAAATAAGAGGATGACTTGAGCTGGGGAGGAGGAGATTTCATTGAGCCATGATCATGCCACTGCACTCTAACCTGGGTGATAGAGCCAAACCTTATCTCAAAAAAGAATTTTTTTAAACATAAGACTATTATATTCAAACATTAGCTTAAAATGGCTCAATAAGCCTGACTTACAGAAGAGTTCAAACTTATAGATGAACACATAGAAAATCTTCTGGTGGGCCAGGCGCAGTGGCTCACATCTGTAATCTCAGTGCTTTGGGAGGCCAAGGCAGGCGGATCATGGGGTCAGGGTTCGAGACCAGCCTGGCCAACATGGTGAAATCTCATCTCTACTAAAGATACAAAAAAAATTAGCCAGGTATGGTGGCACAGGCCTGTAATCCCAGCTACTCGGGAGGCTGAGACAGGAGAATCACTTAAACCCAGGAGGTGAAGGTTGCAGTGAGCTGAGATTGCACCATTGCAGTCCAGCTACAGGGCAAGATTTCGTCTCAAAAAAAAAAAAAAATCTTGTGAAGAATTCTCAAGATGCATAAAACATAAACCATAAAAATAAAAAATTTTAATTGAACCTAAGATTTAAAAGCATCTTCAAGGATACTTTCACAAAAATGTAAAGGCAACCTATGTACTAGGAAAAATATCTCAGTATAAACATTTGACAAAAATCTAGAGTCCAGAATACATGAAGAATATAATTGTGTTAAAGTAAATATTCTTGTTTCTAGAACATAACAGAAGGAAGACTGCCCAATTAAAAATTTGATTTGAACAGACACTTCAGTTTAAAAACTGATTTGAGCAGCCATGTCACCAAAGTAGAGATGGGAAGCAAATAAGCACATGAGAACATGCTCAAAATTAGGTGTAGTCATTAGGGAAATGTAAACTAATACCACCAAGGGCTATCACTACACACTAATTAGGATGAGAAATTGGAAAGTAGCCATTAGAGTTGGGAATACTTCCATAAATACCAAGACATAGAAAGGATAATCATCTTTCACTAATCATGTAGTGATGATATCCTTTTGCGGTTTTAACATTTTTTAATGTTAAAGTTCTGGGATACATGTGCAAAACCTGCAGGTGGGTATACACCATGCACCCATCAACCCATCATCTACATTAGGTATTTCTCCTAATGCTATTCCTCCCTGAGACCCCCACTGCCCAACAGGGCCTGGTGTGTGACATTCCCCTCCCTGTGTCCATGTGTTCTCATTACTGAACTCCCACTTATGAGTGAGAACATGCAGTGTCTGGTTTTTTGTTCCTGTGTTAGTTTGCTGAGAATGATGGTTTCCAGCTTCATCCATGTCCCTGCAAAGACATGAACTCATCCTTTTTTATGGCTGCATAGTATTCCGTTAACTTACATTTTATTAACAGTTTTTACAAAACTGTTAATAACAAGTGCTAAGGATGTAGAGCAAGTAGTTTGATTTAGGCATCGCAAATGATAACATCTTTGGAAAGAAAATAGAGTATTTCTGTCTTGTATTCCTCTTTATAAGTAAGGAAAACTTCCTAGAAGCCCATACTCATGGCTCAACCAGCCAACTGGCAATGGAGATGAGATGGTTTGAGTGGCTTAAATTAATCCCTGTTTACTAAGTAGGGCTGGACAGACACTGAGCCTCCCCTAAAGGACTTGGCAAATGGAAGAAGGATCAACAAAATCACAGTTCTTTTGATCAAAGAAGAGGAAGAATGGCTGTTGACGAACCAAGTGACTGCTGTATTTGATTACACTAATACTGTGAGGGAGAGATCAGTGAAGTAGACAAATAATAGGAAACATCTTGATAATACATGTGTTCCCAACTTATGAAGATATTCCAAAAATTATCTTGTTTCATAGCTTACTGATTATCCTTCAGCTTACTGCAGTCTTGCTTTTGTCTTCATGATGTTAAGAAATGCTCTTGTTAAAGTCACCAGTGAGCTCCTAATTACTAATCAGCTGGCCTTTAAAAAAAATCATTTTACATGCCACTTCATTTTCTCTTTAAAACTATTAGTCATTTTCTTCCTGAAAGTTTATTTCCACTTATTATTTTACTTATTAAAAAGTGTTAAATTATAAAATACTTCAAACAAAAATAATTTATCCACATTTAACACACTAACATTTTTTCTGTTGCTTCATGTTTCTTGTAGGAAAAAAATTGCTGCAGATATATATGTATGTATGTATGTATATGTATATGTCTGTATATGTATGTGTGTATGTATTGTTGTAACTCCTTTCCAGTGTCTTGAAGTTATTATCTTTTCTATGTTTTTGTATTTGTGCAAGTATTCACAACTCATGGTTGCTTCCTGATTTGTCTCCCTGTCTATCCTTATACGTAGGTGTCTTCCAACATTGTGTTAATTCTGATTTTCTCTAAAACTGTACTTTGAGAGTTTTATTGTCTTTAAAAGGTTCAGATAAACTATGAAACTATTTTTGTTTAATCTGTCTCTGCCTTCCCTCTTTTTCTGAGCTTTAAACATATTATTAATTCCCCACCATACTTCACAGCATGAACCTAAAAGGAACCATCTGAAACTGGTCCAAAAAATCTGTTCCTCTGTCCTCTAGCTTAATTACGGTGTTACTCTCCACTTGGTTAAAACTAGAAACTTTGGCTTGGCACGGTGGGTCAGGCCTGTTATCCCAGCACTTTGGGAGGCCAAGGCGGGTGGATAACTTGAGGCCAGGAGTTCGAGACCAGCCTGATCAATATGGTGAAACCCTGTCTCTACTAAAAATACAAAATAACCTGGGCATGGTTACAGGTGTCTCACACCTGTAATCCCAGCTACTTGGGAGGCTGCAGCAGGAGAATCACTTGTATCCAGGAGACAAAGGTTGCAGTGAGCCAAGATCGCCCCATTGTACTCCAGCTTGGGCAACAAGAGTGAGACTCCATCTCAAAAAATAATAAAAGTAAAAGTAGAAACTTTGGAGTCAGCGAACCCTTAATACAAATATAGTAAACACTTTAAAAATGTTCGATAAATATTGAAGAATAAATGTCTTTTTCTTCATGTCTGCCTTTCCATATTTAACTGACCTTAATTATTATACACTTCTCAATTCTCCCATTATCATTGGCCCCACACTGTTCCTGCTTTTGTCTTTATTTTTTTTAAGAGACAGAGTCTCCTCTGTCATCCAGGATGGAGTGCAGTGGCACAATCACATCTCACTGCAGCCTTGACCTCCCTGGGCTCAGGTGATCCTCCCACCTCAGCCTCCCAAGTAGCTGGGACTGCACATGTGTGCCACCACACACCACAACTGGGTAATTTTTTGTATTTTTTGTAGAAACAGAGTTTTGCCATGTTGCCTAGGCTGGTCTCAAACTTCTAGGCTCAAGTGATCCTCCCACCTCGGCCTCCAAAAATACTGAGATTACAGGCGTGAACCACTACACCTGGCTGGCCGCTTTTGTCTTTTCTCTCATGGGTCAGTTGCAATAGTTTTATAACTTGTTTAATTGTTGTCATTACTTTTTCTTCTTTCCAGGCTGTATAATTGAGCTTTTTGTCATAGTTATTGCACAACAAATAATCTTCTATATTAAGTCTCCTCTACTTCTAGCTACCTGTCCTACCCAGCTCATAAACAGCCCTGACACTCTTGCAACAGAGAAATTTTCTGTTCCTAAAATGAACCATGCTGTTTCAAGCATCTGAGCCATTCTGTACACTTTTCATTCTTCCTGGAATATCCTATTTTCTTTTCCCCAAATCTCCAACTCTTCAAGACCAAACTCAGATGCCATTTCCTTTGCAAAACCTTTTTTCCTAAGCGCTTAAGGCAGAGCTGATAACATTTGTTGTATTCGTATTTTGTATATACCTCTACTCTAATATTTTGTCACACTCTAGCATTTTTCACATTTTACAATATTGTATTTGTTTCTTACATTTGTGACCTTTTAAGTAAAAGGAACCATTTCTTGTCCTCCCAGCTCCTTTACAGAGTCTAATATACATTGTTTTTGGTTTTTTGTTTTATTTTGATAGCTTTTGAGGTACAAGTGGTTTTCCACTTACATGGATGAATTATGTAGTGGTGAATTCTGAGATTTCGGTGCACCCATCACCTGAGTAGTATATGGTGTACCCAGTATGTAGTTTTTTATCCCATAATATACATTATTAGTGAATATGTATCTGTAAGTCAGTACCTTGAAACTTGGAAGAAACTTTTCCATATAAATGTTTTATTTTGGGTGATTTTTCTTGTTTTTTTGTTTTTTCTTTCCAACTTTTAGATTCAAAGGGTATATATATGTGCAGGTTTCTTACATGGGTAAATTGTGTGTTGTGGGGATTTGGCCTACAGACAAATTTTGTCTCCCAGGTAATCAGTATAATATCCAATAGGTAGGTTTCCATGTAAATGTTTTAAACAATGTTACATTTGTAAAACAACCCATAAAAATCAGTTTAACTCGTATTGCACCTGAAGTTTACTTAAAAATATGAATCATATATGACATTGCTAATATTTGTAAATGAGATGAGCAGCAATGATGAGTCCTATGCATTTATACTGGGGTGCTAGTGGAACTGGACTGCAAATGGTGGGTTACCCTGGAGTTACTGGAAAAATAAGTAGGTAGATGTGAGGCGTTAGGCTCAAGACTCTGGATTAAGAAAATGAGGCTGGAGGACAGGTTAAGCATAGTAATGAAAGACTTGATAGGGTGAGGAGAAAAGGTGTGACTTTCGAGGGAAGAGAACTTGAAGTTAAGATGGTTATGGGTAAAGAAGGTGAGGATGAGGAATTAAGCTGAGGTGGGTGGGTAATTATAGGAGCGTCCATTGTGAATTGACGTGGTATTTTCCAGTTGGCCCTCTGTCAGAATTTAAATTACAGTATTATGGGCTTTCCCTCATAATTTTTTCTTCTTCATACAACTGCCATTCTTTTAAAGTATAATTTATGTAATAGTTTATACTATTTTCTTAATATTTAGACTTTGGATGTAGGTAGTTTTGCAAAGTCCTTGAACTGACTTTTTAAATTTTTACAGTTGAACTTTTTTAAGGCAAAGAGCAGTGCTTGGCTCCCACAGAAGGTGGGGTCGGGAACAGTGGACCTTTCCCTCTGTCACACAGGCTGGAGTGCAGTGGCTCAGTCTCGGCTCACTGCAACCTTCACCTCCCAGGTTCAAGTGATTCTCTTACCTCAGTCTCCCGAGTAGCTGGGATTACAAGCGCTCACTGCCACACCCAGCTAATTTTTGTATTTTTAGTAGAGACAGGGTTTTACCATGTTGATTAGGCTGGTCTCAAACACCTGACCTTGTGATTCACCCACCTCAGCCTCCCAAAGTGCTGAGATTACAGGCGTGAGCCTCCGTGCCCGGCCTGTACATATTTTTTAATACACAATTTTCTTCTGAAATTTTTGAATCTTGGTTGAATCCATGGATGCAGAACCCATGGATACAAAAGGCTAACTGTATACTAAGTTTCCAGATTTAGTTATGTTTTTTATGGGTGGTTGTCGTTGTTATTGTTGTTGTTGTTGTTGTTTTGAGACGAAGTTTTGCTCTTGTCGCCTAGGCTGGAATGCAATGACACGATCTTGGTTCACTGCAACCTCCGTCTCCCAGGTTGAAGAGATTTCCTGCCCCAGCCTCCTGAGTAACTGGAATTACAGGCGCCCACCACGATACCCAGCTGATTTTTGAAGTATTAGTAGAGATGAGATTTCACCATGTTGGCCAGGCTGGTCTCAAACTCCTGACCTCAGGCTATCTGCCCATCTTGGCCTCCCAAAGTGCTGGGATTACAGGCATGAGCCACTGCTCTTGGCCCCGGTTTTGTTTTGATGCTTATACTTAATTGTCACATCTTTAGAATATACCCATTTAAGAGAGTGATCTGAAAACCCAATTCTGAGGTTCTGAGACTGCTTCTATTCTAATATTTGTAGCTACATTTTAAATTATTATTATACAGCTGAGGTTGTAAATGTTCAGTCTTTCAGAATTTATGAGGTGGTCATCACTCGCCTACTTCCTTTTGAATGTCATAGAAAGGGAAAAACTGTACAAATAAGAATGACTTTTGAAAGTAAGTGAATTAATGAATTCTTTGTTAATGCTTCTGCAGAAAGTGAATAGAATAATGCAGATTTTGTAATGTTCGTAAACCTGCTATACGGTAGATAATACAATAGGTAAGCAATGAGTAAAGCATCACTTTTGCTTTGAAGTGTATTGCTGTTAATTTGGGGGTAGGTTGGGATTGGACTGGTAAATAAAAAATGGTATATAAAATGGAATAAAGTGAGCCTCTTAAGAAAATGTCCCCAAGGGTACACTGTGGGTTTAAGAGAAAAGATATGTTATTGATTATAAGGAAAACCTGAATGGAAAAGAACATTTGTGATGACCAGCAGTGAAAGGATAGGATTTTAGCAGGTAGAGAGGCAGGAAGAATATTTTGGACAGAGGCAATTTATGTCCAATTGAGATGTGCTTCAAGTGTAAAATACACATCAGATTTTTAAGGTTCGGTATGAAAAAAAGTCATTAAAATTTTTATATTGGTTACATTTTGGAATAAATGTTTTAGATATACTGGGTTAAATAAAATACTGAAGTTAATTTTACTTGTTTCTTTGTACTTTTTTAATGTGGCTACACTAAATTAGAAAATTTAAACTTATGTGGCTCACATTTGTGACTTAGAGTATATTTCTACTGACATAGTGCTGTTATAGACAGAATACAACAGTATTTGCTGGTACCCACTGTGTGCCAGATTGTCTAGAATTTGTAATAAAGTTAATCCTCATAGTAAACCTTACGAGGTAGGTTTTCTCTGTCTTTAGTTTTCTGTTGTGTTTTCTTTTCATCACCCAGATACTTTTTTTTTTTTTTTTGAGACAGAGTCTCACTCTATCACCCAGGCTGGAGTGCACTGGCACGATCTCAGCTCACTGCAGCCTCTCCCTCCCGGGCTTCCAGGTTCAAGCAGTTCTGCCTCAGCCTCCCTAGTAGCTGGGATTAAGGTGCACACCACCATGCCCAGCTAACTTTTGTATTTTTAGCAGAGACGGGGTTTCACTATGTGGGCCAGGTTGGTCTTGAACTCCTGACCTCAAGTGATTGGCCTGCCTCAGCCTCCCAGAGTGCTACAATTATAGGCATGAGCCACGGCACCTGGCCCCCAGATACTTCTTCAAGTAACTGGAGTGCCTAGAGGTTAAGCGACATACCTGACATCACTCCATCTACTAAGTAGGAAGCCAGGAGCAAATTGTAAAAAAGATAAATGAGGGGAAGAGACTTTATTTTCAGTTGTCTCTTTTTTTGTTTTGTTTTGTTAATATTCCTTTTTGCGGGGATGGCAGATGCTTTTTTTTAAATCATTTTTTTGAATCCTTTTTTTTTTTTGGAGACAATTTCGCTCTTTTTGCGCAGGCAGGAGTGCAATGGCATAGTCCATCTCCCAGGTTCAAGTGATTCCCCTGCCTCAGCCTCCCGAGTATCTGGGATTACAGGCCTGCGCCACTATACCCGGCTAATTTGGTATTTTTAGTAGAGACAGGGTTTATCCATGTTAGCCAGGCTGGTCTCGAACTCCCAACCTCAGGTGATCTGCCCACTTCAGCCTCCCAAAGTGCTGGGATTACAGGTGTGAGCCACTGTGCCCAGCCTAATCCTCTTTTTGAAGCATCCTGTGTGTTAACTTACTCTCAAAATATTTGTTTTATTGTCTCTGTAGATTTGATAATGGGCTGCATTAAAAGTAAAGAAAACAAAAGTCCAGCCATTAAATATAGACCTGAAAATACTTCAGAACCTGTCAGTACAAGTGCAAGCCATTATGGAGCAGAACCCACTGCAGTGTCACCATGTCCGTCATCTTCAGCAAAGGGAACAGCAGTTAATTTCAGCAGTCTTTCCATGACACCATTTGGAGGATCCTCAGGGGTAACGCCTTTTGGAGGTGCATCTTCCTCTTTCTCAGTGGTGCCGAGTTCATATCCTGCTGGTTTAACAGGTGAGATTTAAATGGATAGTTATGTTGTCTGTCTGAGAATATAACCTTGGATAGTGTATACTTAAGGCTTGTCTGCTGTTAAGAATGATAATCTTACTGGAGGACTTTTCAAATAATTGTATGTGAAAATTAGTCTCCAACATAAATATTAAAGTCTTATTGTATACATGGGTATCGTTCTGGGAAATTTGTGGTAACCTGATGGTGATTATAGACTGGAACATATCATTTATTATTTTATTTAACTCATTATTCAAATAGTTATTGAGTCCTTTATTGTGTGGGTAGTCACTGGGAATATAAAGATTAAAAACATAACCTTTCCCTCAATAATTTGACAACTTCTCAGGATTGTAAAGTGCTTTGCAGTGTTAAAGTCTTACAGTAGTTACTTAATAGATGTTAATTAAATGACAGTAAAGTAATAATAATACAATATTTCTCCCAGATGATGCTAATTTAAAAAAGAAAAATCCTGGCCAGGCACAGTGGCTTACACCTGTAATCCCAGCACTTTGGGAGGCTGAGGCAGGTGGATCACCTGAGGTCGGGAGTTTGAGACCAGCCTGACCAACATGGAGAAATCCTATCTCTACTAAAAATACAAAATTAGCCGGGCATGGTGACACATACTGGTGATCCCAGCTACTCAGGAGGCTGAGGCAGGAGAATCGCTTGAACCCGGGAGGTGGAGGTTGCGGTGAGCCAAGATCACGCTATTGCACTCCTGCCTGGGCAACAAGAGCCAACCTCCAACTCAAAAAAGAAAAGAAAAATCCTAAAGCTTAGAGAGTTTAAATGATTTTTCCCCCAAGGCACAGATAGTAGGTGGGAGAGCTCAGATTTAATGTCCTATTCCAGAATTCCAGTTATTACATTATTATATCCTTTTAGAGAATAGCAAGAAGTGATAGTTGACAACCTTTCATGGAGCCAGAAGGCTGTTAAAAAAAATAGATTCAAAAAGTTTTAAAAGAGAGAAAATGAGCTCTTTCATAAAGGGTCCCATATCAGGATGCTTTTTCATTGAAGTAACAAAACAAAGGTAGGATGAGTTTCAGGATTCCTTGATACAGCAGTTCTGTGATGTCATCAAGGACTCAGATTTCTTTCATCTCTCTTCTGCAGCCCTTGGGAGTGTCTGCTTTATCCTTAGGCTTGGCAAAACAGCTGCCAGCATTAAATCAAGCAATATATGTTCTTATTAACAGCAAGTGGGGAAAAAAGATAAATCTCCACTACAAGCATGGACTATAAATTTGTCTCTTCAGTCTGTTCCAACTGAACCAAAAACAATGGCCAGGCGCGGTGGCTCATACCTGTAATCCTGGCACTTTCGGAGGTCAATGCAGGCAGATTGCCTGAGCACAGGAGTTCGAGACCAGCATGGACAACATGGCAAAACCCTGTCTCTACTAAAAATACAAAAAAAAATTAGCCAGGCGTGATGATGACTCTCGTAGTAGTCCCAGCTACTCGAGAGGCTGAGGCACGAGAAGTGCTTGAACCCGGGAGGTGGAGATTGCAGTAAGCCGAGATTGTGCTACTGCACTGCAGCCTGGGTGATGGATCAAGACTCTTGTCTTCAAAAAAAAAAGACAATGGCCAGAGGACTGCTATACATTGATTCCGTTAGACTTCATCTGGGGAGCTATGAATGTCAGAGTCAATTACAGTCTTAATTCCAGCCCCCTGGCTCTGCATACTTCGGTAGTAGATGGCCATGAGGGCATTTCTCAGTCACTAGCAAAAGTTTAAATTATTTTCAGAATTATGTTTAGGAAAGATAGTTATCCAAAATGGTTAAAATGAATGTTGATACTTAAAGACACACTTTAGTTACCTAAAGCAATTTACTTACATAAGATACTGCATTCAGGGGTATTCATTTGTTAACTCAGTGCACACTTGCTGTCTGTGTACCAGGTATGGAGAGATGAGCAAGGCAAACAAGGTTTCTGCCCTGATGGAGCTTACATTTTCGAGGGTTGGAGAATAATTAGTGAATAAATAACAGGATGGATGATTAATGGTTCTTAAATGCTGTGAAGGAACTAACTAGAATGATGGTGAAAGCCCTGCAGTTAATCAGGGAAAGCTGTCTCAAGAAGAAATCTTTTTTTTTTTTTTTTTTTTTTTTTTTGGAGATGAAGTCTCTCTGTCACCCAGGCTGAAGTGCAGTGGCACAATTTCAGCTCACTGTAACCTTCCGCCTCCCGGGTACAAGCAGTTCTCCTGCCTCAGCCTCCGGAATAGCTGAGATTACAAGAAACGAAACAGGGCACCTGGCTTTTTTTTTTTTTTTTTTTTTTGTAGAGAAGGGGTTTCACCATGTTGGCCAGGCTGGTCTTGAACTCTTGACTAAGGTGATTCGCTGGCCTTGGCCTCCCAAAGTGCTGGGATTACATGCTTGAACCACCATCCCCGGCCTTAAGCAGAAATTAGATTACTGAGAATGACCTACCTATGTGCAATTCTGGGAAACATCTTTCTAGAGAGTGGGAATAACAAATGCAAACTTTAGGAAATACAGGGAGACAAGGAAGTTTTGAGTTTTAGTGTGGAGACCAGTGTAAACAGAGGGGATAATTGTATTATATGGGATTGAAGAGTTAGGAGACCACAATTACTCAGGACCTCGTAGACTCTCGTAGGGAGTTTAGGTTTTATTCAAAGCTAGGAAGAAACTACTGAAGAGATGAAGTAAAGGATTTGCATGATTGAATTTTCTTTTGAGAAAAACTGACTCTGACGGCTGTGTGGAGAATGGACGGTAGGGAAGCAGCACAGAAGCAGATGAGGAGACTTGTACTCTGAGTAGTTCTCCCAGCCCCAGTGAGAGATGACAAGGACTTGGGTTAGGGTAGCAGCAGTGGAAATGAAAAGTAAATAATAAGTGTTTTAGAAGTAAAACTAATAGCACTAGTAATGGACTTGGCTTGAATACCTGGTTAGATAGTAGGGCCATTTACTTAGATAGGAAAGACTTGGGTAAATAAATATAGGTTAGAGGAGAAAAATCAAGAGCTTTGTTTTGTAATAAATTTTAAATGCTTATTAGACATTCAAGTAAAGATACAGGCCAGGTGCAGTGGCTTACACCTCTAATCCCAGAACTTTGGGAGGCCAACTCAGATGGATCACTTGAGGTCAGGAGTTTGAGACCAGCCTGGCCAACATGGTGAAACCCATCTCTGCAAAAATACAAAAATTAGCCAGGCATGGAGGCGCACGCCTGTAATCCCAGCTACACAGGAGGCTGAGGCAGGGGATCACTTGAACCCAGGAGGTAGAGGTTACAGTGAACCAAGATCATGCCATTGCACTCCAGCTTGGGCAACAGAGAGAGACTCCGTCTCAAAAAAAAAAAAAAAAGTTTGATCTGGCAAGTCAGTGGGATTATATTATATAGAGTATATACATACTCAAATTAAGAATATCTTGGCCAAAGGATACAAAATTTAGATAGGAGGAATAAGTTCAAGAGATCTGTTGTAGAACACAGTTAATAACAATGTATTGTATTCTTGAAAATAGCTAACAAATTTTTAGTTGTTCTCATCACAAAAATGATATGTGATGCAATGCATATGTTAATTAGCTTGGCTTAGCCATTCCACAGTGTATACATATTTCAAAGCATCATGTTGTATACAATAAGTATAATTTTTAAAAGAATATTAATATATTGTGGAGTTTTTAACCAGAATACCTGCCTTGAATAATTTTAACACTGAAATGTCATGCATGTTGTATACATCCGTTCTTTGTTTTGTTTGTAAATAAGTTTGACTGTTTAGTATGCAAATCTTCTTAAGCATCTGCACATAATGCTAAATATGAGTTTATTTTTTGAATTTATACTTTATAATTCATATCAGCCATACCATCGATTTTATTTTATGTTAGATTATTTTATTTTCTATTTTTGTGAGACAGAGTCTCACTGTGTTGCCCAGGCTGGAGTGCAGTAGCGCAGTCTCGGCTCACGGCAACCTCCACCCCTGGGTTTCAAGTGATTCTCTTGCCTCAGCCTCCTGAGTAGCTGGGAGTACAGGTGTGCGCCACCACACCCAGCTAATTTTTGTATTTTTAGTAGAGATGGGTTTCACCATGTTGGCCAGGCTGGTCTCTAACTCCTGGCCTCAAGTGATTCACCCACCTCGGCCTCCCAAAGTTCTGAGTTTACAGGTGTAAGCCACTGTGACTGTCTGAAGCCATTTAACTTTTAAGACAAAACATGACTTTATCTTTGAGTTAAATATGTAATAATTTTACTAAAACCTTAGTTATTACTGTTAATGATTAGATGCAATTGTTCATTCATTGTTTATACGAAGTGAAGAACAGCTCCCCAGTAGTTTATAGTGCTCTTCGGTGCTTTTTCTATCAAAGAATTGATTTGAAATTTGACTACATTTCCAAGCCAGAGATGTTGCTAATCATGAGTCAAAATTAAATTGTTAGCTGGGCACTGTGACTCACATCTTCCAGCACTTTGGGAGGCCAAGGTGGGCGAATCACTTGTGGCCAGGAGTTGAAGACCAGCCTGGCTAACCCAGTGAAACCCTGTGTCTACTACAAACAAAAAATTAACTAGATGTGGCAGCACATGACTGTAATCCCAGATACTTGGGAGGCTGAGGCATGAGAATCTTGAACCCAAGAGGCAGGTTACAGTGAGCCGAGATCACACCGCTGCACTCCAGCCTGGAGGACAGAGTGAGACTTTGTTTCTAAATGAAACAAAATTTAAAAACTTGTTTTTCCAAGTCTACAGAGTTTTTATAATTTGTAGAATACAGCAGTTTCAGGCCGTCCAAGGTGGCTCACACCTGTAATCCCAGCACTTTAGGAGGCCAAGGCAGGCGGATCACGTCAGGAATTTGAGACCAGCCTGACCAACATTGTGAAACCCCATCTCTTAAAAAAAAAAAAAAAAAAAAAAAAAAAAATGCAGAAGTTTCATGGAAGGTCTTCAGAGAATTTAAGTCTAGTTATTGCTACCAGTTAGTGAGTTACTGTTCCAGAACATAAAATATGGTCATGTCTCTCTGCTTTAAAATTCTTCAGTAGCTCTAACTTCTAAAAATAGTTTCTGAAGACTATGGAAAAAACTATCCCTAAGCCTTATTTTTTTCCTGGCAATAGTTCGTTCTTTCTGTTTTGTTAGCTTGGCTTCATAATTTACCTTGATTTTTTTTCCCTTTGATAGGTGGTGTTACTATATTTGTGGCCTTATATGATTATGAAGCTAGAACTACAGAAGACCTTTCATTTAAGAAGGGTGAAAGATTTCAAATAATTAACAATACGTAAGTGTCATGACAATTTTGTGAGAGAAATACTGACAGAAAGCTGTTCTTTACACTGAAGCCCCTGACCTAGTTGATCCAGAGATGAGAGAGATAGGGCCTCACTGGGTTTAACGATGCATTGGCTTCTTTAGATGTATTTTGTAACACTGCTGCTGTAGCCCAAAGTTACTACTTCTACAATTTGTGCTGCTGTGGTTCTGCCATAAACAGAGATTTAAGAATGAAGAATTATTGAGGCAGGTATATGTGAGTGTATAGTTTTAAAAAAACTTTATGAAGAGAATTGGATGCTCCTGTTTTTCTAAGTACCAGATGGCTTAAAGATCTTACCTCATTGTTCACAGGGAGGGGAGCATCTCACACGGGGGTCATTTGGGGGGAAAAAGGGGAGGGACAGCAGGGGGTGGGGAGTTGGGGAGGGATAGCATGGGGAGAAATACCAGATATAGGTGATGGGGAGGAAGGCAGCAAATCACACTGCCATGTGTGTACCTATGTAACAATCTTGTATGTTCTGCACATGTACCCCCAAACCGAAAATGCAATAAGAAGTATATATATTTAAAAAAAAAAAAAAAAATCTTACCTCATTCTTTTCCTTTTTTTTTGAATTTGGTTCAATTCAAATCTTATCTCATTCTTTAAAAAAAAAAAAGCGAAGGGAAAAAGTTGGGTAAGGAACCCGTGTACTTTCCAGTTAATGAGATTAAGTTGTTTCTTTTCCTTAGGTGAATTTTAGAGTTTTTGTCTAGAAGGATACTGCAGAAAATTTGATGCTTGTTGTAGAAAATAGGTAGAAGTTAGCAGGCATAATAACCACTTTGTAACTTCTCAAAATATGTATTTATGGTCTCTTTGTTTCCAGTCATGTTTTCTTCCATCCTTGTTCCCATCTGCTACCAGTTATTGTTCCAGAACATAAAATGTGATCATATCCTTCTACTTTAAAATCATTCAGTACCTACCACTTGCTATCAAGATAAAACAATGATAAGAGGCATCATTCACTGAGAATTTGCTGTGTGCTTCTCCCCCCTTTTAACTCTACTACCAGACATACTGAATTACTTGCAGTTTTCTGAGTATCCTGGGGTTTCTCATACTCTCATGCTTTCACACATGTTTCTTTTTTCTGGAATGTGATTTCTCATCTTTCCATTTCTTTCCTTTATTTAGCTAATCCTACTCACCCTTCAAAATATAGTTCATATGTCTCTTATCAGGTATGCCTTTCCTTACATTCTTCTCCTCCTGCTTGGCCCAGTCCCTATCCCCTACTGGATTAAGTATCTCTCTTAGGTGTTTACATAGGACCCTATGCAAACTTCAGTCATAGATCTCATCACATTTTGAATTAGTTTGTCACTTGCTTGACATTTTTTTAAACCAATGGTTCTCAGCCTGGGGCAGAATCACACAGGGGACATTTGGCAATATCCAGAGACATTTTTGATTGTCACAGTTGGGGTGCTGCCACTGTCTTCTAGTGGGTAGAGTTCAGGGATGTTGGTAAACATCTTAAAATACACACAACAGCCTCCCACAACAAAGAATGATCAAGCCAAAGGGGTCAATAGAGCTGAAGTTGCAAAACCCAGCTTCTAGACTATAAATTCCTTGAAGTCAAGGGCTGTCTTTTTGTTTCCAGCACACTCTGTTCTAAAGTCTGTCACTTAGTAGGTATTCAGTAAATGTTAGAGTGAATCGATGAATGCTTAGCAGGATCGAATACAAGGTTTTTGGTTTGTATATCTGAAAGTGCTTAGCAGATATGAGGAACCACAAACCAATGATTTTCTAAATATTTGAATTACTGAGGGATATTTCATTCATTTTCTAGAGATCAAATTTACCTCATGCATTTATAACATTTTAATTTAGACAGTACATTTTTAGTTTTTATTTCTGGTGAAGCAAAACATGTATTTAATCTTTACTAACAAATCCCATATCTATCTTCCTATTTAAAGACCGATAATATTTGGTCTTTTCATATTAATTTTGAAAAAGTGAAGGCTTATGTGTTATAAACCACATGTAGTTCTCATGTTCTGAATTGTAATTTAATTTTAGTGTTACTGGAATATTTCTAGATAACATTTTTATAAATATGCGATACTCTAGAAATTCAGTTTTTTGTTTTTTGTTTTTTGTTTTTTTTGAGAGAGAATTTTGCTCGTCACCCAGGCTGGAGTGCAGTGGCGTGATCTTGGCTGACTGTAAACTCCGCCTCCTAGGTTCAAGTGATTCTCCTACTTCAGTCTCCTGAGTAACTGGGATTTACAGGCATGTGCCACCACGCCCAGCTAATTTTTGTATTTTTAGTAGAAACAGGGTTTCACCATGTTGGCCAGGCTGGTCACGAACTCCTGACCTCAGGTGATCCACCCACTTCGGCCTTCCAAAGTGCTGAGATTACAGGCGTGAGCCACCACACCGGGCCAGAAATTCAGTTTTTTGTTTGTTTTGTTTTGTTTTTAGAGTAGTGTCGCTCTGTCGCCTAAGCTGGAGTGCAGTGGTGTGATCTTGGCTCACTGCAGCCTCTGCCTCTCAGGGTCAAGCGATTCTTCAGCCTCAGCCTCCTGAGTAGCTGGGACTTACAGGTGTGCACCACCATGTTTGGCTACTTTTAGTATTTTTAGTAGAGACTGGGTTTCACCATGTTGATCAGGCTGGTCTTGGACTCTTGAACTAAGGTGATCTGCCCACCTCAGCCTTCCAAAATATGGGAATGACAGGCATGAGCCACCATGCCTGGCCCAGAAATTCAGTTTTTAACTTTGTTGCTCTTTGTTTGGCTACAGGAATGTTAGAGCATTTCAATTTTTCTCCTAAAATGAGTAAAAAAGAATATTACAATTTTATGTACTGTAGAAAGAAAAGCATTTGGCAATAAAGAATGAACTACTGATACTTGCTATAACCTAGATGAACCTTTTAAAAAATTATGTCAAGTAAAAGAAGTCAGTAATAGAAGACCACGTAAATGTACATATTTCCATTTCTATGAAGTGTATGCAATGGGCATATCCATAAAACAGCATATTAGTGATTGACGTTGGTTGGAGGGAGTTGGGGGTAGGGAGTGACTGCTAATGGGTACAGGGTTTCTTTTTGGAGTGATGAAAATGTTCTAAAATTGATTGTGGTAATGGTTGTACAACTCTGTGAATATATTAAAAACTAGTGAATTGTACATCTTAAGTGGGGGGAATTTTATGGCCTGCAAATTACATCTTAAAGTGTAAAAAATAATAAAGAAAAAAATCAAAACTGAGTAATTTGAAAGATTTGCCTCCCAAACTGTTTTATTCACTGTAGTCTAAGGTTGAAAGAATATGTTAAAGAGATCTTGTAAGTAAAAGTTTGTAGAGTTTTTGGGTTTTATTTGGAGCAGAAGTATGCAATTGTGCTTCCTTTAATTCATGTAACCTATTTTTTAGTATCATTCTTTGAGTTTAATTCTTTATCCAATGAATGCATAAATAAAAAATGGAAGTAATACTCTTTGTTTACTTCAGATACAAGATAGCACTGCAGTATATTGTACTTTGGGTAATAGTCTACCTTGCTGTGATTGCTGTTTTGTGTGTTGCAGGGAAGGAGACTGGTGGGAAGCAAGATCAATCGCTACAGGAAAAAGTGGTTATATCCCAAGCAATTATGTAGCGCCTGCAGATTCCATTCAAGCAGAAGAGTATGGCACTACTTCATATTTTATTAATTATTTTGATTTTAAAAATGTTTTAATGCACATTTTCCTTAGCCACAACTTTACACACACAGAATTACATACCAGGCTTAATATAGCTAATGTATCATATTAATAGATGTTACTTAAAAATTAATAACTAATGTCATAGTATTTGCTTAGAGTAGAATCATAAAAGAATCTGCATCAATCATATTTCTTTATGCTTAGTCTCTCTCCTTTATGTTTTCATTTAAGAAATATACCTTGGAATTTAGATGGCAGATAAAAAAATATATATATATCTATAAACCTTTTGCATATTTTTAGACTGTCTTACTTCAAAAATTTTCATATTATCCCCATTCCCTCCCTGCCTTGACTTATTTTTTTAACTTACAGTTTTTGTATAGGGTGTGTTGGTAGGGATGGGTATATTGGTGTCTGTATGCATCTCATACCTATGACACAAAGACTTACATTCTATTTTTTTTTTGAAACAGGGTCTTGGCTCTGTCACCCAGGCTGGAGTGCAGTGGTGTGATCTTTACTCACTGCAACCTCTGCCTCCCGGGTTCAAGCAGTTCTCCTGCCTCAGCCTCCCACAGCTGGGACTACAGGCATGTGCCACCATGCCTGGCTAATTTTTGCATCTTTTTTTGTTTGTTTGTTTGAGACAGAGTCTCACTTTGTTGCCCAGGCTGGAGTTCAGTGGTGTGTGGTCTCAGCTCCTTGCAACCTCCACCCCCCAACGTTCAAGCGATTCTCTTGCCTCAGCCTCCCGAGTAGCTGGGATTAGAGGTGCCTGCCACCATGCCCAGCTAATTTTTGTATTTTTAGTAGAGGCAGGGTTTCACCATGTTGGCCAGGCTGGTCTTGAACTCCTGACCTCGTGATCCGCCTGCCTCGGCCTCCCAGAGTGCTGGGATTACAGGTTGAGCCACCGCGCCCGGCCTTAGTTTTTATATCTTTAGTAGAGACGGGGTTTTGCCTGTTGGCAAGGGTGGTCTCGAACTCCTGACCTCAGGTGATCCACCCGCCTCAGCCTCCCAGAGTGCTGGGATTACAGGCATGAGACACTGCACCTGGCCCAAAGACTTACATTCTTTAAAGTTTTACTATTTCAGAGGTTTAATACCATTTTATGATTGCAAAATTAATATGCCCGTGGAAAAATAATTACCTTCAGTTAGTTTTTGTATGACCATTAACTTCTTGAGTTAGGCACTTTCGTAATAGTTATGGAGGAAAGTAACCTTCTCCTTTAGGAAGTACACACTGAAGTATTTGAGGTAATAATTCAGCATGTTTGTAACTTACAATTAGTTCAGAAAAAAAAAGCATATATATACATGCACACACATATATGGAGAGAGAGGGAAAGAATATGACAAAGCGAAATGTTAACCATTGGGGAACCTAGTTGTAGGGTTTATGTAGGGTGCATGGGAGTTCTTTGTCCTATTTTTCAACTTTTAAAAAGTCAAAATTCTCCTTCAGTGACATACTACTTACAGGTCAAACCAGTTTATCTGGGATTCATAAACACTAGTTTATTTTCATATTACAACACTTAACACAGGACCTATCAATGTTTTTGTGCTCTATCAATGTTTTGGTAGGTGCTCTATCAATGTTTTTGTGCTTTTATTAATGATATGTAATGTGTCTCAGTAACTCTTTGTTCTTCTTTGGTGCTTCTTGCTTTCTGTTTTGTTCTTTTGTCTGTCTTCTCCAGTATTCTGTGAGGTCTTCTACAGTACACAGCAGACAGTGTTTTTTTGTTTTTTAAGATGGAGTTTTGCTCTGTTGCCAGGCTGGAGTGCAGTAGCACAATCTTGACTCACTGCAACCTCTGACTCCCTGATTCAAGCAATTTTCCTGCCTCAACCTCCCGAGTAGCTGGGATTGCAGGCGTGTGCCACCATGCCCAGCTAATTTTTGTATTTTTAGTAAAGATGGGATTTCACCATTTTGGCCAGGATGGTCTCCATCCTGACCTCAGGAGATCTACCCACATCGGCTTCCCTAAGTGCTGGGATTACAGGTGTGAGCCACCATGCCCAGCAACACTGTCTTTTTTTTTTTTTCCACAAAACTTATAAATTAAACCCACATACATTTAGAGTTACTAATAATTTGGGTATGATATACTTATATCTTACTGAATTCAGATGATTGACACTGTTACCAGGGAACCACTTCTATTCTTCCTATCATAGTCTTAATATTTCCATTTGTCACTGGCAGAAAGGATCTGTTATTTTGCTGTCTTTCCTTCTCCATTTACTGTTCCTGTGACTGTCAGGTGGAGTTTTAAGAGACATACTGAGTAGTTAATAGATGGAAATACTGTAAGAGTATATGCTAACAGTAATATTTATGATATTACTATTTAATAAAACTCTTACATTTTCCTATATTTTGAGCTGTGTTCTCTAGCTATTCTTTGTCATCCAAACTTATCCCACTCCATTCTTACTGACACTTGTGTATAATTTTTCTGAACCTCATACTTTTCAATTCAAAACACAATTTTTTTCCAGATGGTATTTTGGCAAAATGGGGAGAAAAGATGCTGAAAGATTACTCCTGAATCCTGGAAATCAACGAGGTATTTTCTTAGTAAGAGAGAGTGAAACTACTAAAGGTATGAATATTGTTATACTAGTGTAAGTATAAAATTTCTTGGGGAAGTATTTTGAGAAAGATATAATGAAAGTATTTATTTTCCACCCAGGTGCTTATTCCCTCTCTATTCGTGATTGGGATGAGGTAAGGGGTGACAATGTGAAGCACTACAAAATTAGGAAACTTGACAATGGTGGATACTATATCACAACCAGAGCACAATTTGATACTCTGCAGAAACTGGTAAAACACTACACAGGTATGTGAATATTTCAAAGGTAAAAATTATTTTCTCACATTCTAATTTATGAGGACAAAATCCATATCCTCATTTCTCTTAAGATTTAACACACTTATTTATACATAATACATCCCCAATTAATGTCTGTTGTATTCTAGTTTTAAAAGGAGGAACAGGTAATACTTAGTACTTGCATTGTGCTACTCAGATAATATGCTAAAATTAGACTGTCATCATTTGAGTCCTCATATCTTGCTGGCATAGTATTTATATTGGTGTTCATTTCACCACATATACATTGTGAAAATAAACATAAAAGCAAATATTTATGGATACTTAGTAAGTAAAACTAAACATTTAACAGAAAAAGCTGTGTCAGAAGGATCACCTTTCTCTGCATGGGCTGGATCACATAAGATTTCCTAAAGTACAAATCCAATGAAATTTGGTCTGATGATGCATTTTTCTTATCCTAGAAAATTAACCGATAGCAATTATAGACATTTTGTCTTTCAAGGACCTCTGAAGGTATTTAATATTAGAATCTTCTGTCTCAGAATTTTTCATTACCAATTTGGTATATGAATGCACCTGTAAGTCTTTACATGATTAATATTAGGAGAGGGGACATTTCCATGGTAATTCCTTGAATGACAGCTAGCTGCCAACTGAGTCTATCAAGTCAACCAGCAATCTTGACATTGATCAAGCATGTTACCAAGCAGTGGCATCACTTGTAATTGCCTTTGTTAGAATGTGAATTTATGTGGTTATTTAGTGAGAATAGCAGGGAGTATGTTTCATTTACAATAAGAAAGATTGTATAAGCAGAATTCACCAGTCAAGCAGTTACGAATCTAGGGTTCCCTGACTTTATGTCTCCCTTGTTTAAAAAATCAGTCTCCTGCTAGGCGTGGTGGCTTGTGCCCTTAATCCCAGCTACTGATGCAGCAGGGTCACTTGAGGCCAGGAGTTCAAGAACAGCCTGGGAAACATAGCGAGACTGCATCTCTTAAAAAAAAAAAAAAAAAAAAAAAAACAGGCCAGGCATGTTGGCTCACACCTGTAATCCCACCACTTTGGGAGGCCAAAGCAGGCACATCAGTTGAGGTCAGGAATTAAAGACCAGCCTGGGCAAGGTGGCAAAACCCTGTCTTTACTAAGAATACAAAAAATTTAGCCAGGCATGGTGGTGTGTTCCTATAGTCCCAGCTACTCCAAAGGCTGAGACAGAAAATTGCTTGAACCTGGGAGGTGGAGGTTGCAGTGAACTGAGATCATGCCACTGCACTCCAGCCTGGGTGACAGAGCAAGACTCCATCTCAAAAAAAAAAAAAAACAGTCTCCTAAATGAACTTTTTTCTTGATTTTTGGTATGCCTCTTACAAATTAGTGGCTATTAGATGTGATATTTAATGATAGCATTCTCTTTGAGAATTAATAAAGCCCAGTGTACAAAGGTAGAACTTTGGAAGCAGACACAGACCTGGATTTGAACCCCATCTCTACTACTTACTAACTGCAGGACCTTAGGGGAAAGTTGCATAGGTTTTCAAAGCTGTATTTATATGAGATACTTGTAAAGTGCTAATTTAGCACAATACTGGAGCATACTAAGCATTTAGTAAATAATAATTAAGGCCGGGTGTGATTGTTCACACCTGTAATCCCAGCACTTTGGAAAGCTGAGACGGGCAGATTATTTGAGGTCAGGAGTTCAAGACCAGCCCAATGTGGAGAAACCCCGCATCTCTAAAAATACAAAATTAGCCGGGTATGGTGGCACATGCCTGTAATTCCAGCTACTCTGCAGGCTGAAGCAGGAGAATCGCTTGAACCCAGGAGGCAGAGGTTGCAGTGAGCAGAGATCATGCCATTGCACTCCAGCCTGGGCAACAAGAGCAAAACTCTGTCTGAAAATAATAATAATAACTTAAAAATATATTTTACAAAATGTTTCACTTATGTATACTTCATGTTTTGCTCCTCATGGAGAACTCCCTTTTTGTTTTGTGTTTTTTAGAGTAAAACTTGAAAGGACTTCTATTTTTGTTTTTCTACAGTTTAAACTTATTAAAACATTGATGAACTGTATGCTCCTTAATTTTTGTAATTGATTTTACAATGTAGTTTATTCATTTATCTAGAACATGCTGATGGTTTATGCCACAAGTTAACCACTGTGTGTCCAACTGTGAAACCTCAGACTCAAGGTCTAGCGAAAGATGCTTGGGAAATCCCTCGAGAATCTTTGCGACTAGAGGTTAAACTAGGACAAGGATGTTTTGGCGAAGTGTGGATGGGTAAGAAGCCTGAATTTTTGTTTTCTGTGATTGTTTAGCTATGGATTAAAGTGCCACAATTTATGATAAAATATGTTTCAATATTTAAGATAACTGCAGTTTACTGAAGTTTGGTCTAAAATCCTTTAAAATATAAATTCATAAAATATGTTGTTTCTTTAGGAACATGGAATGGAACCACAAAAGTAGCAATCAAAACACTAAAACCAGGTACAATGATGCCAGAAGCTTTTCTTCAAGAAGCTCAGATAATGAAAAAATTAAGACATGATAAACTTGTTCCACTGTATGCTGTTGTTTCTGAAGAGCCAATTTACATTGTCACTGAATTTATGTCAAAAGGTATGCGTGTATTAGTATCTTTTTGGATATTCAGGTTGACAATTTTCATAAGTCTTTATTTCTGTTTGTATGCATGTAGACTTGCCATATACTGTTTTCTGATTTAAGACCTTTATGTAGACATTTGAATAGAAGAAACCTGACACTTTGTTACTGGAATAGTTAGTGATTATCCAGTTATTCCAGAGGATAGTGTGATGTTTAAAAGGAATAGTAGGCAGGCTAAATTAATTAAGTTTGACTAAAAGAAATGGAAAAGCTAGAAAGGTGAAAATAGAAAATGTTTGTACACATTTAATTAAAATGATAAAATCAGAAAGAAACTTGTATTTTTAGTACTAAAGCAAAGAAATTAGGTAAAGTTAAAATAATATAAACATATTCCCAATATTCAAGACTTCTAAGAACTTTTTCCCCACTATTTTTTTTTTTTTTTAAAGTAGAGATGGGGGTCTCAACTATGTTGCCCAGGCTGGTCTTGAACTCCTGGCTCGAAGCATTCCTCCCTTTTCGGCCTCCCAAGGTGCTAGGATTACTGGCATGAGCCATTGTACCCAGCCTCCCCACTACTTTCTTCCCCCACACCCCCTACCCCCAGACAGTCTCCCTCTGTTACCAAGCTGGAGTGCAGTGTCACTATCTCAGCTCACTGCAGTCTCCACCTCCCGGGTTCAAGCGATTCTCTTGCCTCAGCCTCCCAAGTAGCTGGGATTGCAGGCGCTTGCCACCACACCCGGCTAATTTTTGTAGTTTTAGTACAGAGGAGGTTTGACCATGTTGGCCAGGATGGTCTCCATATCCTGATCTCGTGATCCACCAGCCTCGGCCTCCCACAGTGCTAGGAGTGAACCACCACACTCAGCCCTCCTCACTACTTTCAATGAAAATTTCTTCATTTTTCTAAACTCTAGACTACAAGATGGGCTCTTCAGTAACAGGGTTAGTTAGGGGGAGGAGGAAGAAAAGAGAAGATTGATGCTCTTTCCTCTTTTCCCTGTGCAAATGATACTTTAGAAGAGGAACTAGTAAGTAAGCAGATAAGCTGACAGGCCTGATTTTTATCTACTTGATTTGATCTGCTTTATTATTGTTATTTTTACTCTTGAATCAGTAAGACACAGTAGTCACTATGTCACCTTCTCCAGTAGTCAATCTTTACCAGTGATGTAGTTCCATCTAGTGGTGACATGAACAACTACAAGTTACATGTTTGCTCTAGGAAAATGTTTCCCCTCACAGGGACTGAAACCAAAAGTTAAGAAATGATACAGCCTATTAATTGATAGCCAGAACACACCTAAAACCCCAAAGCACCTGGCACTCTTTGGAAGGAATGTCTACTGCAAACAGTTGCCAAATGTGGTATTTTTTTGTTTGCTTGGTTTTTCTTTTTGTTTTTATGAGGTGGGGTCTTACTCTATCCCCCATGGTGGAGTGCAGTGGTTCAGTCACAGTTCTCTGCAGCCTCAACCTCCCTGGGCTTAAGTGGTCCTCTCCTGTCAGCTTCCCAAGTAGCTGGGATTACAGATGCACGCCACCACACCCAGCTAATCTTTGTATTTTTGTGCAGATAGGGTTTCACCATGTTTCTCAGGCTGATTTGGAACTCCTGGGCTCAAGCAATCAGCCTGCCTTGGCCTCCCAAAGTGCTGGGATTACAGGCGTGAGCCACCACACCCAGCCCAAATATGCCCTTCCAAAGAGTACATTAGATGGACCAGAAAGGAAGGGAGGGCCAGGCATGGTGACTGACCTGGGCAACATAGCGAAAGGGTGAAACCCCTTCTCTACAAAAATACAAAAATTAGCAGGGCATGGTGGCACACACATGTAGTACTCCTGAGTACTCCTGTACTTAGGAGGCTGAGGCATGAGGATTGCTTGAGCCCAGGAGGTTGGGGCCACAGTCAGCTGTGATTGTGCCACTGTACTCCATCTGGAGTGACAGAATGAGACCCTGTCTCAAAAAAAAAAAAAAAAAAAGTAAGGGGGAAAAGGACAAGGAAGATGTTTAAATCAAGATATTAGGAGCAGGCTAGGTGTGGTGGCTCACGCCCCTAATCCCAGCACTTTGGCAGGCTGACGCAGATGGATTACTTGAGGTCAGGAGTTTGATCCCAGCCTGGCTAACATAGCGAAACCCTGTCTCTACTAAAAATACAAAAAATAGTTGGATGTGGTGGCTCGTGCCTGTAGTTCCAACTGCTTGGAAGGCTGAGGCATGAGAATGACTTGAGCCAGGGAAGCAGAGATTGCAGTGAGCCAAGATGACACCTCTGCACTCCAGCCTGAGAGACTGAGCAAGACTCCATTTCAAATAAATAAATAAAGACTTTAACAATTAAAAAAAAAAAGATATTAGTAGCATAAGAAATATAATAACGGTAAGCCTAATAGTCCATTTAGCTTTGTATATTAATCTTAAGAATTAATTGGGAGAACACGATAGAATTACATGTTGTCAGACCACTGGGTAGTATTATTTCCAGGTGGGAGAGATTTAGAATAAAAGATAACAAAAGTCCTTTGTATTTTTTTTTTTTTTTTTTTTTAAGATGGGGTTTCACCATGATGGCCAGGCTGGTCTTGAACTCCTGACCTCAGGTGATCCACCCACCTCGGCCTCCCAAAGTGCTAGGATTACAGGCATGAGCCACCATGCCCGGCCAAAAGTCCTTTGTATTTTTAAAACTCTTTATCTGTCCAGACTCATTGATTGCCCCGTGCACTCCAGCATAAACCCACTGTTCTGCTGTTTGTTTCCCTGATTTTCTTCATGTTTTTTCTTTCACCTGGAATTCACATAACTTGTTAGTAGCAGAACCAGTATTAGAACCAGCTATATAACTCTCAGTCCAGTGCTGTCCTGTATTGGTCTCCCTAGCTCTGAACTAGTCCACTAACTACACTTCCCCAATCCAGTTTATGGTCAGGCGTTCCATTTAGTTGTCATTTCTGTTTAGTCTCCTTTAATCTAGAGCCATTCCTCAACCTTCCTCTGTCTTCCATAGCATTGCTACTTCTGAAGAGAATAGACCACTTTTATGTTTTAAATGTGCCTTAATTTGGGTTTGTGTGATGTTTTCTGTTGATGAAATTCAAGTACATGGTAAGCTTTTAACAAGTAATAGAGAAGCCATAATCAGACTTCTTTTCTAGCCTTTTTCTTTGCTGTTATTTATTCATAGTACTTTGCAGTTCCAGAGGAAGTTGGTCAGGGAAGTAGTTCCACAGCAACTCATTTAGCCACCTATATTTAGTTTTAATGTCTGCCAAGATATTCCTAGTTGTCTGAATTCTTGATTCAGATTTACTTAAAAATACGTAAGTATTTAATACTACTTTTTGAATCAGAATTGGGATATTGATCAAAGAAAAAAATGCCTCTTGTCAGGTAAAGTTAATGCATTTTCTTTTTGCATATGTTGTCAGGAGAAGTTTTCAAAATTTCAGCTTAGAGACCTCTTCTAGGAGCTAGATAATTATTTGGAAACTCCAAAACTGCACAAAATTTTAAAAAATGAAAAGCTAAGAAGTTTTGTGTTGTGATTCCGGGTGGAGGAATATTCATTTCAATCCTAATACAAGATTTGCTTATTTTGTATGATTATCTTGCTGTCTCTTACAGGAAGCTTACTAGATTTCCTTAAGGAAGGAGATGGAAAGTATTTGAAGCTTCCACAACTGGTTGATATGGCTGCTCAGGTATCTGTATATATACATGTATCCATTTGAACTGAAAGTATATATTAAGATATGGAATAATCTCAGCAGAATATTATAGTTTATGTAGTGAAACAGTGGAATTTTATTTTTATTTTTTATTTTTTTAGAGACAGTCTAATCTGTCACCCGAGGCAGAATGCAGTGATGCACTGATAGCTTCCTGCTTGAAGAGCCTTGAATTCTTGGGCTCAAGCAGTCCTCTTGCCTCAGCCTCCTGAGTAGCTGGGACTACAGGCACAGGCCACCATTCCCACCTAATTAAAAAAAAATTTTTTTGTAGACACAGGGTTGTCTCTGTGTTGCTGAGTCTAGTCTCAAACTCCTTGGCTCAAAGCATCGTCCCACTTCAGCTTCCCAAAGTGTTGGGGTTATCTGGCCAGATGGAATTTTAGAACTGGCAAGAATATTAGAGATAATCCAATGTGAGCTCTTAATGTTACAGATTAATGAAGTATCAAAAGACCAGTGGTATCTAAAATTCACATAACTCGTTGCTAACAGAACCAGCATTAGAACCAGCTATATAACTCTCAGTCCAGTGTCAATCCTGTATTATACCACTTTTTAGAAAATAGATGTTTCCGCAGATGTAAAGTCTATATGTATTTATATTTCAACAGACAATTTTAAGAAAATTAAAATGGATGAGTGCTGTTCCCAAGAAAATACTAGTAATCTAAAGCGTATGCTGAATTTTTTATTTACTTTAGTCCAGTACAAGAATTAAGATGGTATATACAGTTTAAAATGGTACATTTTTACTCTTCTGACTTTGTTTTAAATATACAGTGAAAACTATTAAAAATTTCTCTTCAGATACGTAGTAGGTATTTGAGAGGCCTTATTATTGGCTTTGGTTGACATGCTGGTTTTGGAATCTAACCTCTTAGCATCCAAATGTCCACAGAATCTGACAATTTAGAGAAATTTTTTACTGAGAAACTATACGTAGACGACAGGCATATGCCAGGCCGGTTCATGCCTCTAAGTTAGACACTCTGTGGTAGGGGAGGTTGGCAATCCATTTTTGTTAAAAAAAAAAAAAAAAAAAAAAAGTTTTGGGTTTTGTGAGCCACATCCAATCTGTCATACTTTTTTCTTTTTACAACCCTTTAAAAATGTAAAAACCAGGCTGTGCGAGATGGCTCATGCCTGTAATCTCAGCACTTTTCAGGGCCTGGGCATCATGGTGAAACTCTGTCTCTACAAAAAAAAATACAAACATTAGCTGGTCATGGTGGCACATCCCTGAAGTCCCAGCTACTCAGTAGGCTAAGGTGGAAAAATTGTTTGAGCCCAGGAGATGGAGGTTGCAGTGAGCCAAGATTGCACCCCTACAATCCAGCCTGGGTAACAGAGGGAAACCCCCATCTCAGTCAATCAGTAAAATGTAAAAAACATTTTTAGTTCTCTGGCCATGCAAAAACAGGATGCAGGCCACATCTTAGATTGTGATGGTCATCTTAGATTGTGCTTCATAGGGACCTTGATGGGCTTATGTCCAGAGGCACTAAATAACCTTGTGATTTATCTCTTCTCCTAACTACTAACACAAAGGACATTAGGATATTATGTTGCTAATGGTGACTAAATATACTAGGAGGGTTAATCTTGCTCTTCAGAGTAATGTCAGATTTTTTTTTCTTTTTTCTTTTTTTTTTGAAACACAGTCTTCTGTTGCCCAGGATGGAGTGCAGTGGCGCAATCTTGGCTCACTGCAACCTCTGTCTCCTGGGTTCAAGCGATTCTCTTGCCTCAGCCTCCTGAGTAGCTGGGGGTACAGGTATGCGCCACCACCACGCCCAGCTAATGTTTGTATTTTTAGTAGAGACGGAATTTTGCCATGTTGGTCAGACTGGTCTTGAATTCCTAACCTCAAGTGATCTGCCCACCTCAACCTCCCAAAGTCTGGGATTACAGGTGTGAGCCACCACACCCAGCCAGTGTTATATTTTTGAAATCTGAATTTAACCTGCTTTTTTTTTTTTTTCTTAAGACAGAATCTCTGTTGCCAGGCACAAGGCTGGAGTGCAGTGGCATGGTCTCAGCTCACTGCACCCTACACCTCCCGGGTTCAAGCAATTCTCCTGTCTCAGCCTCCCGAGTAGCTGGGATTACAGGCGCACACCACCACACCCAGCTAATTTTTGTATTTTTAGTAGAGACGGGGTTTCGCCATGTTGGCCAGAATGGTCTCGATCTCTTGACCTCGTGATCCACCCACCTTGGCCTCTCAAAGTGCTAGGATTACAGGCGTGAGCCACCACGCCCGGCCTAAACCTGCGTTTGTATTGTTTTCTGGTTTTCCTATTATCTTATGCCCTGTTTCCATCATCGCCTTTTGAGATATATGATTTTCAGTGACACAATTTGATATTAACCATAAATGTCTTCTCTCTACTTCCCTTTGTTATTATATGTTTTGTGTTTTTTCCCTTTCGAAGATTGCTGATGGTATGGCATATATTGAAAGAATGAACTATATTCACCGAGATCTTCGGGCTGCTAATATTCTTGTAGGAGAAAATCTTGTGTGCAAAATAGCGGATTTTGGTTTAGCAAGGTTAATTGAAGACAATGAATACACAGCAAGACAAGGTAAAATTACTTTTGCATAAAAGCTTGTATGTAGTGTTCCATGTTTTTCTTACATAACTCTTTTGAATATACAGGGTTTTCTAGAAGAAGAATCATTCTAGGTTCCCTCAGAAGAGTCAGAGTCATAGATTTTATGAATAAAATCACGTAAAAACCAGGCTGTGCGAGATAAATACCACTATAGCTTTCTGATAGTTATTTCCTCCAAGAAAGAATTTGACTAGGTATCCTTTGCATTATACGTATAGTAAGTAGTAGCCCCTTTACACTTCTTTTGACATGCCAACAAACATGTTTTAATTTTTTTCCTAACAAACTTTATGAATCATTGAACTATTGCCTAAGGCCAGAGGGTCTTAATCAGAGGAGATATTGCCCTGTACCGCCACTCACCAGGGGACATCTGACAATATCTAGAGACATTTTTGGTGGTTACAGCCTAGGGGATACTGCTGATATCTAATGGGTAGAGGCCAGGCATACTGCTGAACCTCCTACAGTGTATAGAAATGTGCAGGCAGGACCCTCCACAACACAGAATTATCAGGTCCAAAATGGTAGTGGTACCGAGATTGAGACATAGTGCTTTCTTTCAACCTCCATACTTTTGTGCAGTTACCTTCTGGAATGCCTTCGTATCTCTAATCTTTTTTTTTTTTTTTTTTTTTTTTTTTTATAAATAGGGTCTCTCTCACTCTGTCACTCAGGGCTAGGGTACAGTGGTGTGATCTCAGCTCACTGCAGCCTTGACCTACTTGGACTTAGGTGATCCTCCCACCTCAGCCTCCTGAGTAGCTGGAACTGCAGGTGCAAACCACACACCAGGCTAATTCTTTTTTTTTTTTTTTTTGAGGGAGAGTCTTGCTCTTTCACAGGCTGGAGTGCAGTGGCATGATCTCAGCTCATTGCAACCTCTGCCTCCTGGCGGGTTCGAACAATTTTCTTGCCTTAGCCTCCTGAGTAGCTGGGATTATAGGCGTGTGCCACCATGCCCAGCCAATTTTTGTATTTTATTAGAGACGGGGTTTTACCATATTAGCCAGGATGGTCTCAATCTCTTGACCTCGTGATCTGTCCGCCTCAGCCTCCCAAAATGTTAGGATTACAGGCGTGCGCCACCGTGCCCAGCCATTCTTTGTGTTTTTTGTAGAGATGAAATTTTCCCATGTTTGCCCAAGCTGGTCTCAAACTTCTGGGCCCAAGCAATCCTCCTGTTTTGGCTTCCCAAAGTGCTAAGATTACAGGCATGAGACACCATGCCCAGCCTGTAATCTTTACATGTGAAAACCCTAACCATTCTTCAAGGCTTAATTTAGCTGCCACTTCCCCCCCCCCAATAGTTTTTGGGCAACAGGTGGTGTTTGGTTACATGGATTCGTTCTTTAGTCGTGATTTCTGAGATTTGGTGGACCCATCACCCAAGCATTGTTCATTGTACCCAATATGTAGTATTTTCTTTGTTTGTTTTTTTGAGATAGAGTCTTGCTCTGTCACCCAGGCTGGAGTGCAGTGGCGTGATCTTGGCTCACCGCAACATCTGTCTCCCAGATTGAAGCGATTCTCCTGCCTCAGCCTCCCAAGTAGCTGCGATTACAGGCTTGGGCCACCACACCCAGCTAATTTTTGTATTTTTCGTAGAGATGGGGTTTCACCTCCAATATGTAGTCTTTTATCTCTCACCCTCCACCCTTTCCCCTTGACTTCCCAAAGTCCATTGTATTATTATTATGCCTTTTGTCCTCATAGTTTAACCCCACTTTTAAGTGAGACCACACAATACTTGGTTTTCCATTCCTGAGTTACCTCACTTAGAATAATGGCCTCCAGCTTCGTCTGTTTCTGCAAAAGACATTATTTCATTCCTTTTTATGGCTGAGTAGTGTTCCATGGTGTATATCTGCCACACTTTTTTTATCCACTCATTGATGGATGGTTATTTAGGTTGGTTCCATATCTGCAGTTGCAAATTCTGCTGCTACAAATGTGTGTGTACATATCTTCTTCATATAATGATTTTTTTCCTGAGACAGTCTCTATCTGTTGCCCAGCCTGAAGTGCAGTGGCACGATCTCAGCTAATTGCAGTCTCTACCTCCCAGGTTCAAGTAATTCTCCTGCCTCAGCCCGAGTAGCTGGTATTACAGGCACCCACCACTGGACCTGGCTAATTTTTGTGTTTTAGTAGAGATGGGATTTCACCATGTTGGCCAGGCTAGTCTCAAATTCCTGACCTCAGGTGATCCACCTACCTCAGCCTCCCAAAGCTCAGGGATTACAGGCATGAGCCACTGCACCCAGCTGATTTCTTTTCCTTTGGGAAGATACCCAGTAGTGGGATTGCTGGATTGAATGGTAGTTCTACTTTTAATTATTTAATGAGCTTCCATACTATTTTCCGTAGTGGCTGCACTAATTTACATTCCTACCATCAGTCCAAAAATGTTCCCTTTTTTCCACATCCACACCAACAACTACTGTTTTCTTGACTTTTTCATTATGGGCATTCTTGCGAGTAAAGTGGTATCTCATTGTGGTTTTAATTTGCATTTCCCTGATGATAGTGATGTTGTAGCTGCCACTTTTTTTTTTTTTTTTTTTTTTTTTTGAGATGGAGTCTCCTCTGTCTCCCAGGCTGGAGTGCAATGGTGTGATCTTGGCTCACTGCTACCTCTGCCTCCTGGGTTCAGGTGATTCTCCTGCATCAGCCTCCCACGTAGCTGGGATTACAGGCACCTGCCATCATTCCTGGCTAATTTTTGTAGAGACAGGGTTTCACCATGTTAGCCAAGCTGGGCTTGAACTCCTGACCTTAGGTGATCCACCCCTCAGCCTCCCAAGATGCTGGATTCAGGTGTCTCTCCTGCCTGAGCCTCCTGAGTAGCTGGGATTACAGGCACCTGCCATCATTCCTGGCTAATTTTTGTAGAGACAGGGTTTCACCATGTTAGCCAAGCTGGGCTTGAACTCCTGACCTTAGGTGATCCACCTGCCTCAGCCTCCCAAGATGCTGGATTCAGGTGTCTCTCCTGCCTGAGCCTCCTGAGTAGCTGGGATTACAGGCACCTGCCATCATTCCTGGCTAATTTTTGTATTTTTGTAGAGATAGGGTTTCACCATGTTAGCCAGGTGGGGCTTAAACTCCTGACCTTAGGTGATCCACCTGCCTCAGCCTCCCAGGGTGCTGGGATTACAGGCATGAGCCACCGTGCCCAACCAGTTGCCACTTTTTAAGTGAAATGTATTGTGATCGTGCCAAGGAAACTTGATCTTCTGTTTGTCAAGACACCTATAATCTTATTTTCACCGTAAGTTATTTATATGTGTTTCTACAATAAGTTTATGAACTTATTGTGGAAATAAGATTATAGGTGTCTTATGATGAAAGCTGTGCTTTTTAGGTTTCCGTAATGATTAGCATAATTCCTTCCACAGAAAAATGTTTGAGTAAATTAACATGGGCTTTAAAAAATTGATAGTATAGTAAATTTTTCCAGAAAGATATATAAAGTAGGAAAGAAATTATAGTTGAAAATCAGTAGACATTAGAACTCAATAGAATATTCACTTATCAACCAATAGTTAACTACAGCTATTAAGCGCCAAATTATACTTAAAAGTTACACATTTTATAATCCATATTTTTGGCTTACTAGAGCTTCAACCTCTATTTTCTCAAATTGTTTTCTGTCTCCACAACTAACTTATTTTTTATATCATCAGCTATCTTATCAGGAAGAAATGTGATTTATTTCAATATAAATTTTAAAAATTAAGGAATTTTTTTTCCCCATGTATCTTGTACCTTTAAAGAATTGACACTGATACCTACAGTAGAGATATTGACAGGATTAGTGCTGCTTATGCTATGTTTACCCAAATAGTTTTAAAAATAATAATTAAGCAAGATTATCAATATTATTTTAGGTGCAAAATTTCCAATCAAATGGACAGCTCCTGAAGCTGCACTGTATGGTCGGTTTACAATCAAGTCTGATGTCTGGTCATTTGGAATTCTACAGACAGAACTGGTAACAAAGGGCAGAGTGCCATATCCAGGTAAGCCTGCATTTTATTAGCTCTTGGTTATCTCATGAGTGGCTTTATCAGGAGTTTATTAGGAACAGAAATGTAAGGGAGGAAAGACCTTTATTTCTTCTCATAGTCCCCCTGCCTCTACCTCTCCCCACTGCCTTCCCTTTACTCTGTGGCATTAGATGGATAACGGTCAATGAAAGCCACAATCCTTGATAGAGTGAGCACGTGAGGTATGCCCCACATTCACCTCAGCTTTCTCAGGACATTTTTCAAAAGGGCCTCTTACTGTTCCCTCAGATAAAAAACATATCTTAAATATCCTGGGTCATCACCCCATACATACTGTAAGTAATTGTTCTTTTCCAGTAGTGTGACTGGTGTTTTTCCGTTCTTTTTTTTTTTTTTTTTTTTTTTTTTTTTGAGACAGACTCTTGCTCTGTCGCCCAGGCTGGAGTGCAGTGGTGCAGTCTCAGCTCACTGCAACCTCCATCTCCTGGGTTCAAGAAATTCTTCTGCCTCAGCCTCCCAAGTAGCTGGGATTACAGGTGCCCACCATCACGTCTGGCTAATTTTTTGTATTTTTAGTAGAGACGGTTTTGCCATGTTGGCCAGGCTGGTCTCAAAGTCCTGACCTCAGGTGATCCACCTGCCTTGGCCTCCCAGAGTGCTGGGATTACAGTCCTGAGCCACCATGCCCAGTCTGGTATATTTTTTAAAATATTTGCCTTCTTTTCTTCAGTAGATTATTTTGAGATCATTTTCTTGTTTTATTTCTCCTAACAAAACCTATTTCTAAAACCAGTACTTTAAGAGATATATCTGCCATTAACAAAAAAGGAGTAGTTTCTAGGGGGAAAGAGAAATTTTAGCTCACTTGAAATTCAGCTATCATTGAGTACTATTTTAGTTTGTTACTTCTCAAATTCTTCTATTGAAGATACTAATGTTGAGAGTGAAATCATATAAAATTCAGTCTTTAGGAAAAACTATTTTGCTAATCTTACGGGTTTTGCATATTATCTAACATATCCCTCTTCCCTAATACCTACAACTGTAGATCTAATGCCATCGAATTTTTTCACCCACTTTGTCTTGTTGCTTATTTGCTAATAAGTTCTTCTCATTTAATGACTCACCCTTGCCCTCTCCAACAAAACTCCTTTCCTGTCTTAATTCATTGTCACCTTAATACACATGGTGATGATTTTTCTGTTACCCTGGTTTCATGTGGCTTGAACTCTTCTCCTTTGTAATCTTGTCTTTCACTCTACCTTAGCCAGTCTTCCTATCTTCATACCTTAAACCTTAATGTTACCAATAACTGCAATCCTTTCAGAATCTATTTCATCCATCTACTTTCTGACCACCATTTGCTGTCTTTCTAGCTAACTTTCTCTACCCCAACTCTAGCAGTTTCTTGATGCTACCAGGATCTTTACTCCATTGTTTCTGCCACCTTTTCCTGCTTCTCACCCACTTCATGAAACCATTCTACTCCCTAAATTCCCTGGTGAAGCAGTATAATCACTTGTTTGCAGTTACATTGCCCTTTTCCCTTCTCTGATTTCATCATCATTGCTTAGCAAAATCACCACACTAAATAAATCCAACTCTGCCTCCGAGACTATACCTGCAAACAGGGCTAAAGAAAAGAACACAGTCATGCAACATAGTTTCTCTTTAAACTATAACCATGAGGAGCTTTCAGTTTCAGCTATGATGGAGTGGCTAACATCCAAGTTACTATAGCACTATAAACAACTGCAAAAGTTAGATAAAATATATAAAAGAACTGGTAGGACATTGCACCAAGGAAGGCCGTGTTCCTGAAGACAGGGCAAGGACATGAGATGAGCCTTACATTTATATTGGCTTTCTTTCTGAAGGCATTTTCTAAAATGGCAGAGGGCGACAAAACCTAGACAGAACGCGTAAGTCTTACTAAGCAAAAAAGGCAGAGATCCAAGTGCTGGAATCTGAAAGACAGGGTCCCTGAGAAGGAACATAGGGAAAGAACTCTAAAATTCTGCTTTAAAATTCCAGTTGGGTGTGGTGACTCATACCCATAATCCCAGCACTTTGGAGCCTGAGTTGGTTGGATCACTTGAGCCCAGGAATTTGAGGCTGCAGAGAGCTATAATTGCACCACTGCACACCAGCCTAGGCAGGAGAGCAAGTCCCTGTCTCAAAAAAAAAAGACCCTCAGGTCCTTGGTCAGTTCCTAATCTGCACATACATAGGGAGAGGCTCTGGGAGACCTAACAGAAAATAACCACTAGGAGGCTGGGGAGTCAAGCAGAGTTCAGAGGCTACAGAGTGCTAGGGAGTTCTTGCCCAGCCAAAGTGTGGACAGATATTGGAGAATACCCTGGGCTTTTTTTGTTGAGACCCCAGAAAGTACATACCCTAGGAGAAAGGGCAAAACTGAGCAAAACCTAAAACTAAGCCCTGACAGGTAGGTGATCTGCCAGTAAATTACAAATGGAATTAAACTTAACATCCTTCAGAAAAAGATAACATGATCCAGATAATCTACAGCGTATAATTCTAAATGTCTAGCATAAAGGAAAAAGTTACTAGACATATGAAGAAGGGAAGAGATGACTGATTATCAAGAGCTCAAAATCAGTAGGAGCAGACTCTGAGGTAATTCAAATCTTGTAGTTAGCTAAAGGCTTCAAAATATCAATATATAGAATGTTAAAATAGAAGAAAAGTTTGGCAAAATAATGAAAAATTGGAAAATTTCAGCATAATTGGAATCTATAAAAAAATCAAATGGAAATTTTATTTTATTTTTTTATTTATTTTGAGATGGAGTATGGCTCTGTCTCCTAGGCTGGAGTGCAGTGTCACCACCTTGGTTCACTGCAGTCTCTGCCTCCCAGGTTCCAGTGATTCTTCTGCCTCCGCCTCCCAAGTAGTTGGGATTACAGGCACATACCACCACACCTGGCTAATGTTTTGCATTTTTAGTAGAGACGGGGTTTCACCATGTTGATCAGGCTGGTTGCAAACTTTTGATGTCAAATGACCTGCCCACCTCAGCCTCCCAAAGTGCTGGGATTACAGGCATGAGCCACCACACCTGGCCCTCAATTAGAAATTTTAGTAATGTAAAACATTATATGAAATTAAGAACTCACTAGATGGGCATAGTAGAAGACAAGATTTAGTGGGTTCAGACACAGTAACAAATTATCCAAAAGTAATGCATAGATAAAAGCTAATGAAGAAGAAAAGCAGAACAGAATGTATGAAACCAGTGGGCCACAGTGAAAAGGTCTAATTTATATGTATTGGAGGCCCAGAAGCAGAAGAGAGAAAAAAATGAAACAGTAGCAACATTTTAAAAAAGTAATGGCTAAAAATCTTATAAATATGATAAAATACCAACCCACAGATTCAGTGAACCTCAGACAAAAAAAATAAACAGTGAAATTCAAGCAGACATATCATGGTCAAATTATAAAAATCAAAGCCAAACAGCCATAAGGAGGTGGTGCAGATTCAGCATTCCTAATTCAAAAATCTGATATGCTCCAAAATCCAAAACTTTTTGAGCATTGATTGATACCACAAATGGAAAATTCCACACTTGTCCTCATGTGACAGGTCACAGTCAAAATGCCATCAAAATTTTGTTTTGTGCACAAAATTATTTTTTAAATTATGTAAAATTACCTTCAGGCTATATGTATAAGGTATATATGAAACATAATTTTTTTTTTTTTTAAGACAGGGTCTCATTCTGTCACCCAGGCTGGAGTACAGTGACACAATCAGGGCTCACTGCAGCCTCTACCTTCCTGGGTTCAGGTGATCCTTCCACCTCAGCCTCCCAAGTAGCTGAGACCACAGGTGTGTGCCATCCATCTAGCAAATTTTTGTATTTTTGTAGAGACAGGGTCTCACCATGTTGCCCAGGATGGTCTTGAAATCCATTTGCTTGCTCTGGCCTCCCAAAGTGCTGGATTACAGATGCAAGCCATCGTGCCTGGCTCATAAATCAATTTTGTGTTTAGATTTGGGTTTCATCCCTTAAGATATCTCACTATGTATATGCAAATATTCCAAAATCAAAAATCCAAAATCAGAAATACTTTCTGGTCCCAAACATTTCAGATAAGGGATACTCAGCCTGTATATTACCTACACAGGAACAACAGTCTGACAGCTAATTTTTCCTCAGATATGGAAGCCAGAAAAGAGTGAAATTAATGTCTTTAAACTGCTTGGGGGAAAACTGCTAATCTAAAACACTAACAATAAAAATATCTCACTGGGTGGGGCGCAGTGACTCACAACTGTAATCCCACCACTTTGGGAAGCCGAGGCAGATGGATCACAAGATCAGGAGATCGAGACCATCCTGGCCAACATGGTGAAACCCATCTCTACTAAAAATACAAAACTTAGCTGGGCGTGGTGGCGGGTGCCTGTAGTCTCAGCTATTCAGCAGGCTAAGGCAGGGGAATTGCTTGAACCCAGGAGGTGGAGGTTGCAGTGAGCTGAGATTGTGCCATTGCATTCCAGCCTGGTGACAGAGGGAGACTCCATCTAGAAAAAAAAAAAATCTTACTGAATTTATAATGTATATAAAAATAGACTCTGTGACAATAACACAAAGGATAGAGGGGGTAAAGGAATGAGGTAAACCACTCTAAGTTTGGAACAGGTAAAAGTACTTATTTTGAGTAAAATATAATAAACCAAGGAAGCATATTGTAGTCTTAATGATAACTACTAAAATAATAAGAGAAGATAACATAAAAAGCTAACAGAGGAGAGAAAAAAATTGAACAATGAAAAATGCTTGTTTAATCAAAAAGCAAGAGAGGAGAAAAGAATAGATGGAACAAAGAACAGGATGGTAGAATTAAACCCAGCTACATCCATAATTAAATTAAAGTACACTAAACATTCCAATTAAAAAAAGATAAGACTGGATTTTAAAGACATACACAAGTACTATAATGGCATTTATTAGATACATACTTTAAGGTATTTAAAAATGACTGAAATTAAAAGGATGGAAAAAGATGTGCTCTGTAAATCCTAACCAAAGAAACAAAGCCTGGGTAGCAGTAGACTGACTTTAAAGCAAGAAATAATACTAGGGACAAAAAGGAACATTTCATAATGATAAAAGGGTCAGTTCAGCAGGGAAACATAAAAATGCAAAATGAGCTATGTAACTACATAGCTTCAAAATGCATAAAAATTTACATGATCAGGATATTCTAGTTAAATTAAATGTTCAGATGAGAATCCAAATATAAACAATTTGTAGATTGCCCATCTTTAAAGTAGGAAAAGAGATAACTTTAGGCCAGGCATGGTGGCTCATGCCTGTCATCCCGGCACTTTGGGAAGCCGAGGCAGGCAGATCACCAGGCCAAGAGGTCAAGACCATCCTAGCTAACATGGTGAAACCCTGTCTCTACTAAAAATACAAAACTTAGCTGGGAGTGGTGGCAGGCTCCTGTAGTTTCAGCTAGTTGGGAGGCCGAGGCAGGAGAATTGCTTGAACCCAGAAGATGGAGGTTGCCGTGAGCCAGTTGCACCACTGCACTCCAGCCTGGGTAACAAAGCAAGACTCCATCTTTTTTTTTTTTTTTTTTTGGAGACCTCCACCCCAATCCGCAAGACTCCATCTAAAAAAAAAAAAAAAAAAAAAAAAAGGAAAAGGAAAAGAGATACTTACTGTCTTTTTTTTGATGATTTTAGAGGATTTGGAAAGAACTTTCCACATATAGCACAGACCCATCCACTGCCTGCTCTTCTCACAGCAGATTGTCCATTTCAAAGCAACAGCTTCTGTTTACTAGTCTTATTTGGGAACAGTAATAAACCTTGGTAAACGCCAACAGGTATGAAATGCTTACATTTACTGACAGTATGCTAAGTATTTACCATATTTTTTTCTTCTTCTTTTTTTTTTTTTTTTTGTTTTTAAGACAGAGTTTTGTTCTGTCACCCAGGCTGAAGTGCAGTGGCGTGATCTCAGCTCACTGCAACCTCCGCCTCCCGGATTCAAGCAATTCTGCCTCAACTTCCTGAATAGCTGGGATTACAGGCATGCACCACCACACCCAGCTAAGTTTTGTATTTTTAGTACAGATGGTGTTTCGCCATGTTGTCCAGGCTGGTCTCAAACTCCTGACCTCAGGTGATCCTCCTGCCTCAGCCTCCCAAAGTGCTGGGATTACAGGTGTGAGCCACCACACCTGGTTGGCATAAAATAATTTAATAGTTCTAATTATCATAAAATTCTGAAGAGTGAAGTTTTGAATGAAAACTTATTAGTAATTAGAAGTTATTTTCATAGGTTCTGGCTTATTTAGATTGATTAATCCTAACAGTCAATTAAAATAACAGAGTAGAAAAAAAGTACTGAAAGGATTTTCCTAGCACAGTAAAAGAAAAAAAGGGAAAAAAGTTCAATTATATTAAGCCCTCACTGAATATTAATTCCCTTACTCCTTTTCTCTGCCCCGAAACAACTTCTTGTTGTATTTCGATGGTCGGTAAAATATACTGGATTTCACTTTTTTTTTTTGAGGTAGAGTTGCTCTGTCACCAAGGTGGAGTGCAGTGGCACAATCTCGGCTCACTGCAACTTCCGCCTCCTGTTCAAGCGATTCTCCTGCCTCAACCTCCCGAGTATCTAGGATTAGAGGCACCCACCATCGTGCCCGGCTAACTTTTGTATTTTTGTAGAGACAGAGTTTCACCATGTTGGCCGGGCTGATCTTGAACTCCTGACTTCAGGTGATCTGCCCGCCTCAGCCTCCCAAAGTGCTGGGATTACAGGCATGAGTAACTGCGCCTGGCCAGATTTCACTTATGAAGATGACACTACCTATTTAGATGAAAAGCTCAGAAAACTTCCTTTTAAGTATTGAGTTTCAAAGTAATGTCATATAGGGTTTTTTTAAAAATAGTGTAAGAAATATATTTTGAGAAATCACTTATTCCTCAAAAAGAAATAATGAAAAATCTAAATAATAATGATTTAACCCCATTACATTTTCTTGAGAGAATCAAGTCCATTTTAAAAACCATTCCTGATTGGTTGATAAAGTTTACAAGAGATATGAGGGATGGCCTGGCTTGTAGGCAGGCAGGGAAGGTGATGCGGCAGATGGGAAGTGTGGTGGGGTTGTCGGCTTGATGAGACAGTCGGGAAGAATGGAAAAGGAGGCTTTTTGCTGGCCTGTGATAAGATGGGATGAGCTGCTGATTATTAGGGGGTTGGGGGAAGGGGAATTACAAAGGAACACAAGAAAGAAACTATGTGTAATATCTTGAAGAAAGTGAAACAGGTGATACTATATAAGGACACTGTTTCAAGGAAGTAATTCAGTATGAAGTTATGTAGTTAGTATGTTTGGCAAAACCAAGACTAGAACTTTCTTCTCAATTCGTATTTTAAAATTCTTTCAGACACAATCTTGCCACCACTCCTAAGTAGCCTAAGTTTGGTCATTGTTTAATATTAACGTTAGAAAGTACCAGTACCTCAGAGTGGCTCCCTAATTCTTATTGATCAAATGGGGTTGGCTTTTGAAGACATTAGTATTAAAAATAAGATATTAGGCTGGGCGTGGTGGCTCACACCTGTAATCCCAGCACTTTGGGAGGCTGAGATGGGTGGATCATGAGGTCAAGAGATCGAGATCATCCTGGCCAACATGGTAAAACCCCATCTCTACTAAAAATATAAAAATTAACCAGGTATGGTGGCACGCGCCTATGGTCCCAGCTACTTGGGAGGCTGAGGCAGAAGAATCACTTGAACCCAGAAGGTGGAGGTTGCAGTGAGCCGGGATTGCGCCACTGCACTCCAGCCTGGCGACAGAGCAAGACTCCGTCTCAAAAAAAAAAAAAAAAAAAAAAAAAGATATTAGATGGAATGAAAAATTAGACATGTTAAAACATAGGTTAGCATTTTCTAAGCTTTTCTTGCCACACTCCTTCAAAATATATTTTGTTGCTTTGTTAAAAGAATTATTTCACTAAATAAACAATATACTTCGAATCAGTTAGTGGCTAGAGGGTTTATGTTTTGCTAGTGGTAGTTAGGACCATCGTTCTTTAATGTTTTAATCTTGTGTGTTAGGTATGGTGAACCGTGAAGTACTGGAACAGGTGGAGCGAGGATACAGGATGCCCTGCCCTCAGGGCTGTCCAGAATCCCTCCATGACTTGATGAATCAGTGTTGGAAGAAGGACCCTGATGAAAGACCAACATTTGAATATATTCAGTCCTTCTTGGAAGACTACTTCACTGCCACAGAGCCACAGTACCAGCCAGGAGAAAATTTATAATTCAAGTAGCCTATTTTATATGCACAAATCTGCCAAAATGTAAAGAACTTGTGTAGAATTTCTACAGGAATCAAAAGAAGAAATTCTTCTTTACTCTGCATGTTTTTAGTGGCAAACTGGAATCCCAGATATGGTTGCACAAAACCTCTTTTTTTGTTCCCAAGTATTAAACTCTAACGTACCAATGATGAATTTTCCAACCTATTTCAGGGTCCAAAGAAAATAGAGCTAAGATACTGATGACAGTGTGGGTCATAGCATGGTCTTGAAGGACAGTGAGGCTACTGCTTATAAATCTTTTCTTTTCTTCCCCAAACTCAGAATTGCTCAAAGAAAATTATTTATTGTTACTGATAAAACTTGAGAGATAAAAAGTTATACCATAGTGAAATCTAAAATTAAGTAATATGGGACCAAATACTTCCATTCCAGTTTTTTAAAGTTTCTTGCATTTATTATTCTCGAAAGTTTTTTCTAAGTTAAATAGTCAATATGCAATCTTAATATATGCCTCCTTTTGCATGGACATGGACCAGGTTTTTCAAAAGGAATATAAACAGGATCTCAAACTTGATTAAATATTAGACCACAGAAGTGGAATTTGAAAGTATAATACAGTATGTTAATATTCATATTCATGAAACTGAAAAGTAGAATAAGAAATTTTTCACTTCAGTCCTTTTCTGAAGAGTTTGACTTAGAATAATAAAGGTAACTAGAAAGTGAGTTAATCTTGTATGAGGTTGCATTGATTTTTAAAGGTATTACGTAATTGAAGCTACTGTCCAATCAAAGGGGAAATCTTTTAATCTTTAGATAGCATGCAAAGTAAGACCCAACATTTAAAAAGCCCTTTTTAAAAAAACAGACATGGTACTGGTGAGATATTGCTAATATGTCCTTATGGTGATGGGTGCCACAAATAGAAAATATGACCAGATCAGGGACTTGAATGCACTTTTGCTCATGTTGAATATAGGTGAATAGAGAGGAAAATGTATTTAAAAGAAATACGAGAAAAGAAAATGTAAAAGTTTTGCAAGTAGAGGGATGGAATGAAATGTTTAATGTTGATGTCATAGAGTGACAGAATGGCTTTGCTGGCACTCAAAGCTCCTCACTTAGCTATGTTCTGAGACTTTGAAGAATTATAAGGTATAACTATAAAACTAATTTTTCTTATACACTAAATGGGTGTTATTTGTTGAAAATAGTGAAGTTACAGCTTCACATTAATTCCAGTAGGATATGGCTTTTATGCAAAACATTTTTAGAACTCCAGTTTTCAAATCATCTTTGAATCTACATTCACTTTTAAAGTCTACTTAATGGTGGTCATTTTTTTCCCTTTTAGAATATATTAAATAGTTGATATTGGGAGGAAAACTTATTCTGAATATTAACAGTGGAGAAAAGGGGACAGTTATTTTTACCCTAAAGTACAAAAGTGAAACATACAAAACAAGACTGATTTTTAAGAGTAACTCAAAAATTTCAAAAGTACAAATTTGAATAGCAGCACTAGTGATTTAAGTGTCTAGCAAAGGAAAAATTGAACCTGATAAATAAAATGAAGGTCTGGTGTGTATGTTTTAAAATACTCTCATACAGTCACACCTTAAATTAAGCCTTATATTAGGTTCCTGTATTTTCAGGATGTAATTCCTAACTATCATTATTTATCTGATTTAATCATTAAATTTGAAATTCTGTGCCATGGCATATATGTTCAAATTCAAACCATTTTAAAATGTGACAGATGGACTTCATGCAAGTTGGCAATGGTTCTGGTACTAAAAATTGTGGTTGTTTTCTCTGTTTACGTAACTTGCTTAGTACTGACTCTACCAAGAGGGTCTTCCTAAGAAGAGTGCCGTCATTATTTCCTCTTGTCAACAACTTGTGACATGAGATTTTTTAAAGGGCTTTATGTGAACTATGATACTGTAATTTTTCTAAGCATATTCAGAAGGGTAACAAAATTATGTACTAAATCTGATCAGGAAAGTAAGCCAGGAAAAGTTGATACTATTCATTAGGTTTTAACTGAATGGAGCAGTTCCTTATATAATAACCTGTATAATAGGGATAAAACACTAACTTAATGTGTATTCATTTTTAATTTGCCAAGAAAAATAAGCAAGTTTGTATATTTGAAGATTTTTTTTCCAACAGCTTTTCTTCTTCAATGTCTTAATGTAGAAGTTAACCTTTACCAAAAAAGGAAGTTGGCAAAAACAGCCTTCTAGCACACTTTTTTTTAATGAATAATGGTAGCCTAAACTTAATATTTTTATAAAGTATTGTAATATTGTTTTGTGGATAATTGAAATAAAAAATTCTCATTGAATGCATCTATCAGTCTTTTGAGTTGCTATTCATATTCTCATTAGTTTTTTAAAAATTGATATATTCTGAATTTCTTCCACTGGAAAAAAAATGTTCAGTTACTTGTAACTACTGAGCAGAATGTAATGCTTTATTAAATTCAGAACATTATTGAACTTGTTCTTTGTGGTCAGTTTTCCATGTCAGGTGAGTGACATTATGTTTACAAGTATTTTCTTCTTTTTAAAATTATACCAGCAAGTACAGTTAATACAGAAACCTAAGTAATTTGAGTGGAGCTATTCACAATCTATGTGAAGAATTTAAAGTAGAACGACCACTTTTATTATAAGGGGCCTAATTTTTTAGACAAGAAAAACATATGAGCTTTGCCTTATCTCTGTGTGTCTTATAATTATTATATAGATATAATGAAAATAAAATTATCTAATACTAAATTTTGAATAGTCATTCAAAAGCATTTATTTTCAATAAGATAATAGTGTTAATTACATTTTACTGTTACCTAAAATTGTTAGCTTTTTCCCTGATTTCTAAAACACTTCATTTAGTAAACATTTATTATTCTTGTAGTATAGCAGTAGTCCCTCAATTTAAGAATGTTTTTTGGCCGGGCGCGGTGGCTCACACCTGTAATCCCAGCACTTTGGGAGGCTGAGGTGGGAGGATCATGAGGTCAAGAAATCGAGACCATCCTGGGCAACGTGGTAAAACCTCGTCTTTACTAAACATACAAAAATTAGCTGGGCATGGTGGTGTGTGCCTATAGTCCCAGCTACTCGGGATGTTGGGGCAGGAGAGTCACTTGAACCCAGGAGGCAGAGTTTGCAGTGAGCCGAGATCTTGCCACTGCATTCCACCTTGGCAACAGAGTGAGAATGTCTCAAAAAAAAAAAAAATGTTATTCTAGTTTCCTGTTTGACTTTTAATTTGCTTTTTTATTCTTAGAAGTCGTTGTCCACCCCAAGATTAATATTCAACTATGTTACAGTTTATGCTTTTTTTTTTTTTTTTTGGAGACAGGGTCTTGCTATTGCCCAGGTTGAAGTGCAGTGGCACCATCATGATTCACTGCAGCCTCGACCTCCCAGGCTCAAGCAGTCTTGCCACTTCAGCCTCCCAAGTAGCTGGGAGTACAGCCGCAAGACACCTTGCCTGGCTAATTTTTCATACTTTGTAGAGACAGGGTTTTGCCATGTTGCTTAGGCTGATCTCAGAACTCCAGAGCTCAAGTGATCCCCCTGCCTCGGCTTCCCAAAGTGCTGGGGTTATAGGCATGAGCCATTGCGCCTAGCCCTATAGGTTATGTTTTTTAAAAAGCGTTTTAATTCATTTGGAAGTTTAGTATAAAAGGTGACTTAAGGGCCAGGCACGGTGGCTCACACCTGTAATCCCAGCACTTTGGGAGGCCAAGGTGGGTGAATCACAAGGTCAGGAGTACGAGACCAGCCTGGCCAACATGCTGAAACCCCGTCTCTACTGAAAACGAAAAAAACTAGCTGGGCGTGGTGGCAGATACCTGTAATCCCAGCTACTTGGGGGAGGCTGAGGCAGGAGAATCGCTTGAGCCCAGGAGGAGGAGGTTGCAGTGAGCAGAGATCATGCCATTGCACTCCAACCTGGGTGACAGAGCAAGACTACCTCAAAAAAAAAAAAAAAAAATTACTTAGTGTAGCATTATTTTTTTCCCCATATAGGTAATTTTCTCATCACCAATTATTGGTTAATTTATTCCCATTGATTTAGGTTTCCTTCCTTTATTACACATTTATCTTACATCTGTTTTGTCCAATTATATCTTTCATCAAAGCATTTTGATTGCTATCACTTGATAATGCATTTTAATAATACAGCAAGTTTCCTTCATTATTCCTTTTCTTACAATTCTAGTGTCCTGACAAATTATTGATTAACTCTAGCCTTTATTTTTTTATATTCCTATATAATTTGTGAGATTTTGGTTGGGATAGCATTATGCTTATAAACTAATTTGGTAAGAATTTGCATCTTCCATCAGGCTTCTCATCCCATTTGTGCAAGTCTTCATTTAGATAAAGTTGCTCTCTAAGCTTTCTGTGTGGAGCTGGAAGATGAGTCTCATCTTGTGTTTGATTACACTGCTCAAAGGGTGCCATTCAGTGCTTCTGGAGACCAGATTCCCATTTTCTTACAAAAGAAACCAACAAACAACATGCAGAATTGAAAAACAGTGTGCCCCAGTAGCATTTATTTCCCTAAAATCAACTCCTCCCTGTCTTTCAGTGTCTCCTTTTTTGTTTAAACTACATCAAGTTGAGTTGTTGCCACTGACGACTGTAGTCCCGATTAATTTTCAAATTGTTAAGAGGGAAAGGAATACTTCTGATTAAGCAATCTGTGCCCAGTGTCTTTTTGCCCTCCACATGCAGACTGCCTGCTCCTACTAGAAGGCTGACTTGTACTTATCAGGGGCCTCTCGATTCCTGTTATGGGAGGCCAGTGAGGAGCGCTAGCAGACAGGAGAAAAACAGAGAGGGCAAGGTATTTATTCCCCAGGCTCCCTCCTTGAGAATCTGGGCTGGCTATGTCCTTCAGCTCCTCCCTGTCCAGCTTCCCTCACACACCTTTTGGAGACGTAGTAGCTTCCATTCCATGTGTTTTCTGCCTTAGGGGTGATGACAGTTTTGCTGCTACTAATGCTGCATTAATCCTTGTGATTTCTATCCTGCCCACCTCTTTGTAAATAAATATCCTTGATTTGAAATTTTTTTGTTTTTTAGAGATGGTCTCTGTCACCCAGGTTGGGGTACAGTGGCAGTGGCATGATCATAGCTCACTGCAATCTCCAACTCACCGGCTCAAGGGATCCTCCCACCTCAGCCTCCAAAGTAGCTAGAACTGCAGCACAGGCCACCGTGCCCAGCTAATTTTTGTTTTGTTTTGTTTTGTTTTGTTTTGTTTTGTTTTTTGTTTCGTTTTGTTTTTTGGAGAGATGAGGTCTTGCAATGCTGCCTATGCAGGTCTCAAACTCCTAGGCTCAGCAGTCTTTCCACCTTGGCCTCCCAAAGTGCTGAAATTACTAAGTGTGAGCCACTGTGCCCAGCCTCTTGATTTATCTTAATTTGAGAATGCCATCTGTTTCCAGTTGGGACCCTGGGTAATACTCATTATGCCAACAGCTGTATCAGTAGAAAATAGGAAACTCAAATTATCACATCAAAGTGACAGTTTATACAAAACATTTTCAGTGCTGTGTATACAAAATTACAGCAATATATGCAATATTAAATGTAAAATTACAAGACCTTTTTTTTTCCTCAGCCTATCGAGAAAATTACAAGACTATTAACTGTGGAGAGAGCATATCAAATCTTGAGAAGTGGCACCATCTTGGCTCACTGCGACCTCTGCCTCCCAGGTTCGAGCAATTCTCGTGTCTCAGCCTCCTGAGTAGATGGAATTACAGGCGTGCACCACCATGCCCAGCTAATTTTTGTATTTTTAGTAGAGACAAGGTTTCACCCTGTTGGCCAGGCTGGTCTCAAACTCCTGATCTCAAGTGATCCATCCACCTCAGCCTCCCAAAATGCTGGGATTACAGGTGTGAGCCACCACGACCAGCCCAAAACAAATCTTTTTTTAAAAGAGTTTTTCAATGCCTGTTTTCCCAATATTAGTAAACATTTGCTGTAAAACTGTTGAACAGAATGTTCAATTCGCTGTTAAACTGCAGTTCAAAAATGAATTTTATTAGTTGAATTTTAAAATGCATAGGAAGGAGGCTGGATGTAGTGGCTTATGCCTGTTATCCCAACACTTTGGGGACCTGGACTGGAGGATGGCTTGAGCCCAGGAGTTCAAGACCAACCTGGGCAACATGACGAAACCCCATCACTACAAAAATTAGCCAGGCAGGGTGGTGCATGCCTGTGGTCCCAACTACTAAGGAGGCTGAGGTGGGAGTATTGAGCCCAGGAGATAGAAACTGCAGTAAACTGATCACACCACTGCACTCCAATCTGGGTAACAGTGTGAGACCCTGTCTCAAAAAACCAAAAACTAGAAATGAGACTTAGTAAAACAATAAAAGCTAAATAGATAAAATGTGAAAATTCTCCAATAGGAATAGCCCCTGGGACCTTTAAGAAACAGATCCAATATTCAATTTTAAGATGCTTGCAGAGTCCTTGTTACCCCAAACCTTCCTTTAAATCAGCTACACACAGCTGTGAGGCAGTGACCTTTAGGGAAGAAAAGGGATTCAGTCATGGCCAGAAGATATAATGACAAGGTACAAGAAAGGGCAGGGATGGATTTCATAACCTAGTTTAAATGCAGTAGGGAAATAAATTCAGCAAATAAACTAAATCAGGTAAATAGAAAAGTCCAAGTACTTCCAGAGATATTTGGAGACACTGAGTTTCACAGGGACATGGGGTAGGGGTTCAATCCAGCTTCACTTCAGTCTTAAAGGTCAAGTAAACTTGAGTAAGTTGGAGGACTTTGACAATCCAAAGTAAAAAATTGTCACTAACCTGTGATAATAGGGATTAGAGAAATAGAAAGTAAAACCTTGCAGTTGGCCAAAAAGGTTGACAGTGATTCTAATAACTGAATTAAAGTGACATGGTCCCTAAAGTTTATCAAATTCCATTTATTCACTCATAATTACACTGTTTTCATGGAAAGTCTTACTCTCATAAAACATTGAGAGGATATACCATGGAACCTAGATGGCAAACTTGGTTTGGTTGGTTTTTGTAATCTTTACCATTGCTAGAAAGTTAGAAAAGGGTGGCATCAGTTCAGCAAATTTTGAGAAACTTGTGGAATCAGAAGAAACTCAATCTAAAATACAAGAAAACATTTTTGCAGAGTTTTAAGTGCAATTTCAAAGAAAATTCAAACTTAGAATCAAATTCAAGGAGGAGGCAGCACCACAAAGCAACGTTTTTGTTTTACTGAGATATAATTTACATACAACAAAGCTCACTCACCATTTTAAGTGTACCACTAGATGAGTGTTTTACAAATGTCTACAGCCATGAAACCACTACCACAATCATGGAACATTTTCATCAATTCAGAAAGTTCCATTATGCCCTTTTACAGACAGTCTCTTCCATTCACCCTTGACCCCTAGCAACCACTGTTTTCTGTCACTATAATTGTACATGTCTAGGGCTTTATATAAATGGAATCATATGTAGTCACTGTGTCTGATGTCTTTCATCCAGCATAATGCTTTTGAGATTCATCTTTCTATGGTTTAGTAACATTCCATCGTATGGATATACCACATCTTGGTTTTGTCCTTTTTCCAGTTGATGGATGTCTAGATTGTTACTAGTTTTAGACTGTCACAAATAAAGCTGCTATCAACAATACAAGTTTTTATTTTAAACATAGGTTTGAGCCAGGCATGGTGGCTCACGCCTGTAAAATCCCAGCACTTTGGGAGACGCAGGCGGGTGGATTGCCTGAGCTCAGGAGTTCAAGACCAACCTGGGCAACATGGTGAAAACCCATCTCGAAAAAATAAAATAAAATAAAAACATATGTTTTAAGTTCTCTTGGATAATTACCTATGAGTAGGATTACTGAGTTGTATGGTACATGTATGTTTAACTTTCTAAGAAACTGATAATTTATTTTCCAAAGAAGCTATACCCTTTCACACCCTTCCAGCAATATGTGAGTGTTCCAGCTGCTTCACATCCTTGCCAATACTTGGTATTGCCAGTCATTTTAATTGTGGCCATGCTAGCGCATGTTAGTAGGACATCATTGTGGTTTTAGTGTGCATTTCTCTATTGACTAATAATGTTGAGTCTTTTCATAAGCTTATTTCAAATTCATATATCCGATTTGGCGGAATGTCTATTAAAATCTTTTGCCCATTTTTGTATCAAGTTGCCATCTTACTGAGTTGTAATTTTTTCAATATTCTGCATACAAGTCCTTCAACAAATATATTTTGCAAATATTTTTCTCCCAATCCACAGCTTGCTTTTTCATTTCCTTAATGGTTTTTATCAAAGAGAAAACATTTTCAATTTTGATAATTTACAGTATTTTTTATGATTCATGCTTTTAGTGTATTGTTTGCTTTATCCAAGTAGAAAAGATTTTCTCCTGTTTTCAGTTTGATAATTCTAGCTCTTAAAATTTAGACCTATATTCCACTTTGAGATGAGTTTTGTGTATGATATAAGGTAAGGATCCAGGGTTGTTTTGTTTGTTTGTTCATATGAATATTCAATTGTTCCAGCGCCATTTGTTGGAGAGACTATCTTACTCATTGAATTTCCTTGTTTCCTGTTTTTAAAAATCAACTTACGACATATGTTTGGGTCTATTTCAAGACCTCTTTTGTTCCATTGATCTCCTTGTCTGTCTTTGTGCCAATTTCACATTGACTCGATTAGTGTAGCTTATAGTAAGTCTTAAAACAAAGTAGCTTAAGTTCTTCGGCCTTGTTCTTTTTTTAGGATTATTTTGGCTATTCAAATTTCCATATAAATTTTAGAATCAACTTGTCAATTTCTTAAAAAATCCTGCTGGGGATTCAGAATACATTGCATTTAATTTGTAGTTCTATTTGGGAAGAACTGATATATTAACAACATTGAGTCTTCCAATCCAAGAATATGAATTTCCCTACATTTATTTAGATCTTTTTTCCCTAGCAATGTTTCGTAGTTTTCAGTGTGCAAATCTTGCATATTTTTGTTAAACTTGTCTTGTGTTATATTTTTGATGCAATTGTTTTACGAAGTATTGTTTTCTAATTTCAGTTTCCAATTTTTTTTTTTTTTTTAATAGAGACAGGGTTTCACCATGTTGGCCAGGATGGTCTCGATCTCTTGACCTCGTGATCCACCCGCCTCGGCCTCCCAAAGTGCTGGGATTACAGGCTTGAGCCACTGTGCCTGGCTCAGTTTCCAATTTTTATATTACTAGCACATCAACTATAATTGATTTTAAATTGACCTGTATCATGCATACTTGCTAAGCTCATTATTAGTTCTAGGAACTTTTTTTGTAAGTTGCATAAAGACAGTTTTCAACAAAGATAAACAATCATGTCACCCAAGAATAAACAGGTTTGCTTCCTTTTCAATCTGCCTTTTATTTCTTTTCTTGTTACATTACCCTAGCTAGAACCTGCAGTACTATGTCAAATAGAAGTGGTGGAAGCAGACATCCTTTCCTTGTTCCAAATCTTAAGGAGAAAGCATTAATCATTCACCATAAAGTCAGCTCATGGCTGTTTCTAGCTTCAGAGAATTGTTGTAATTTCTTCCTTAAATGTTTGGTGTAGAATTCACCAGTGAAGCCATGGGCCTGGTGCTTTCAGTTTTTGGAAGGCTATTATTTATTCAAGTTCTTTAATAGATATAGGCCTATTCTGATCGCCTGTTTCTTCTTGTGTGAGTTTTGGCAGATTGTGTCGTTCAGTGAACTGGCTTATTTCATCCAGGTTATCAGATTTGTGGACATAGAGTTCATAGCATTCCTTTATCATTTTAATGTCCATCGGATCTATAGGAATGTTCCTTCTTTCATTTTTGATACTAATAATTTGCGTTCTCTTTTCTTGCCTAGTTAGAGGCTTATTGACTTTATCCATGTTTTCAAAGAACCAGTATTGAGACAGAGTCTTGCTCTGTTGCCAGGCTGAAGTGCAGTGGCGAGATCTCGGCTCCCTGCAACCTCCACCTCCTGGGTTCAAGCAATTCTCCTGCCTCAGCCTCCAGAGTAGCTGGGACTACAGGCGCACACCACCATGCCAAGCTAATTTTTGTATTTTTAGTAGAGACAGGGTTGTACCATGTTGGCCAGGATGGTCTTGATCTCTTGACCTTGTGATCTGCCTGCCTCGGCCTCCCAGAGTGCTCCGAGCCACTGAGCCCAGCCAGAATCGGCTTTTATTTTCATTTTTTTCTGTTGTTTTCCTGTTTTCAGTTTCACAGATTTCTGCTTTAATTTTTGTTATTTCTTTTCTTCTGCTTACTTTTTTTTTTTTTTTTTTTGAGTTGGAGTCTCCCTCTGTTGCCCAGGCTGGAGTGCAGTGGTGCGATCTCAGCTCCCTGCAACCTCCACCTTCTGCATTCAAGTAATTCTCCTGCCTCAGCTTCCCTAGTAGCTGGGATTATAGGCGCACACCACTATGCCCAGCTAATTTTTGTATTTTTAGTAGAGATGGGGTTTCACCATGTTGGCCAGGCTGGTCTGAAACTCCTGACCTCAGAAGATCTGTCCATGTCGCCTTTCCAAAGTGCTGGGATTACAGGAGTGAGCCAGGGCGCCCGGCCTCATTTACTCTTCAAAGCATTTCCCAGAGGCAGGAACTGTACCGCACACCGCTTTTCATAAAATGGTATGAAAAAGCGTGTGTGTGTGTGTGTGTGTGTGTGTGTGCAAACTTTTTTTTTGGCAGGGCAGGGTGTGGAGGAAGGGAGTGTCCATAGTTTTCATCATGTTCTCACAAGCATCCTACAGTCCCGAAAATTAAAGAATCCCTGAAACGCAGACGACGGAGCCCAGGTATTGAAGCCAAGACACTGACACCTAATTAGCTGCGTGGCCTTGCTGACACCTAATTAGCTGCGTGGCCTTGGGTAAGTCACTTATCTCTTTGAATTCCCATTTTTTTCACCAATAGAATTTAAATGGTATCTACCTTGCAGGGTTGGGCCATAAGAGGTAAGATAGGTATTTCTTTATTTTGCTCTGTTGCCCTCTTGTTGCCCAGGCTGGAGTGCAGTGGCCCCATCTCGGCTCACTGCAACCTCTGCCTCGCGGGTTCAAGCTGTTCTCCTGCCTCAGCCTGCCGAGTCGCTGGGATTACAGGCGCATGCCACCAAGCCTGGCTAATTTTTGTATTTTTAGTAGAGACAGGGTTTCACCATATTGGCCAGGCTGGTCTTGAACTCTTGCCTTCAGGTGATCTGCCCACCTCGACCTCCCAAAGTGCTGGGATTACAGGCATGAGCCACCGCGCCCCGTTGAGGTTAAGTACTTAAAGCACTCTGCATCAGTGTGGGTGTAATAAATGATGACCTGCCTCTTAATTTATCAGGTGGCAAACTGAGCCTGTGGGCTCTTAAAGACACCTAGCATTTGCTAACACACTGCTCTCCTGGGTGCGTCCTGCGGCCTGGGATCGGGAGCTGAGCCACTGGCCGGAATCTGCTGCTGGGCAAATGCACTCGCTCAGACTCGACTTCTCCCTCTAGGGCGCCGCTCCGCGGCAGGTCCCTTCCCGACCTCGGATCCGGGCCGAGCAGGGTCCCGCGGAGGCGCCGACGTGGCACAAAGCCTTCGGCCCGCCCAGAATCCGCAGCTGCCCTTAGCGAACCCGCGCGGGGGTACTTCTGTCCAGTGCTGGGAGGGAAACGGCGGAAGGCGGGGCGCGCCCCCGGGATCCCAGAGCGGGGCCTGGAGGTCCGGTGGGGCCAAGTTCACCGGTGTGGCCGCGCGGCCAATGAGCGCGCTCTGTACCCTACGGTGATCCGCCTCGCCGCCCTCCCGCCCTCTCGCCGCGCACTCGGGATCCTGACGCGTCCTGACCGCACGGGTGGCGCGGCTACGGGGCGCTGGGGCCATGGTGCGCGGCAGGATCTGCCGGCTCTCGGTCCGGGACGTGCGCTTCCCCACGTCGCTCGGGGGCCACGGCTCGGACGCCATGGTAAGCGCGGGCTGCGGCCCGAGTCCCTCCCACTCCACCAACTGCAGACCCGCGGGTCCCGGGAGCTTCCCGACTTTGGACCCATTTCTTCTGTAAAGTGGGAGGCGCACCTGGGGGAGACACTTGCTTTTCATGTCTTGGAGCAATAGTCAAAGTATCCAGAAACTTTCCACTCTCCAGGGGTTTTTCTTTGCTAGAGTATAGAATATCTTGGTTCTACGTTTACGACTCACATTTTGCTGGAAATGGTAGAATGCAATAGCAGTGAAATGATTTTGTTGAGTTCCCTCCAATGAAACCTTAGATCACAGCGCTCGCTGGCTTCTTCTGTAGCCTGAACGCGAGGTGGTTCGCGGTGAGGGAGAAAGGAAAGCCCGGGGCTGGGAGTTTTGAGTGGTGACCCGTCTATGAAATGAAGGTGTCATGGTCGGGTTGAGAAACCAAGCGCGTGATAATTGGGTCACATGAGAGGGCGCTCTCATGAAATTACCCGCAAACATGGTTAGAAAGGATTGATGCAAATGTCGGTTAGTTTTAAGAGCTGTAATAAAGTAAGGGCAGGGACTTTGACTCCTACCTAAATACTCAAGGTCTTTTTTGCTTACTAAGGATGTTAGAATGTCAGGCCTTCCCTCTCCTCCCCAGTCTAGAGCAGTGTTTCCCAAATTCAGTGGAGGAGTTCTGTGCAGGGTCTTCAGGGCGCCTCTTCCCCAGTGGGTCCTCACTGCCAGTCTTGGTCCACTGATGAGATTGGCCACGCTAGAAAAGCAGAATTGTATGGATATGTAGAGAATGTGTGAAAATATGCCGGGAAGTGAGGAACAGCGATGTTAGGAAAATGGTTACCAGTAGGGAGGAAAGGAAATGGGGTCACGGAGCGGACCAAGAGGTCTCTAATTCCCACTGTAATGTTTTACTTACTAAATTATGTGGATGGCAAGCTGGTGTTCATTACATTATCTGTACTCTTTTTGTACCTGAAATGTTTTACAACAATAAACCTCTCATTAAATAAAGCTATTACATGCAAAAGAATGCCCTTTTTGAGATTAAGTTCATCCTGCATTTTAAAACTTTTTATTTTATTTTATTTATTTATTTTGAGTCAGGGTCTCTTATCTGTCGCCCAGGCTGGAGTGCAGTAGTGCTATCATGGCTCACAGCACCCTTGACCTCCCTGGCTCAAGCACTCCTCCCACCTTGGCCTCCCAAGTAGCTGGGACTACAGGTGTGTGCCATGACACCCAGCTACTTTTTGTATTTTTTGTAGAGAAACGGTTTCAGCATATAGCCCAGGCTGTCATCCTCGTTTTAAAAATCTTCATGTGTCCTTTCTTACATAATGTGGTACATTACTTAAAAACCCAGTAGGCAATCCTTTATGGAACTCAGAATAAATGTTTGAAATTTTACTGGCTTGTAGAATCGAAACACTCGGTCTCATGCAACTGCCTTTGCCTCTCTGAGGCTTTAGCAGCTGTGGGTAAGTCACACAATCTTTCTAAGCCTAGGTTTTCTCATCTGTAAAATGGATATAATAATATACACTTTATGCATGTAAATGAGATACCTATAAAGAGCCTGGCTCAGAGAAGGCCCTCCATAAAGTTAGTTATCGTGGGGGCTCACACCTGTGGCCCTAAATGGAGGCCTAGGCAGGAGGATCACTTGAGCCCAGGAGTTTCAGGTTATAGTCAGCTATGATTGTGCCATTGCACTCCAGCCTGGGCACTGGATGGCAGAGTGAGACCCTGTTTCTAAAGAAAAAAAAGGAACGGTTGGCTGTAATTACTCTTCACTATGAGGAAACTGAAGCAGAAGGAACCCCTAATCTAGACTTGACTTTGAATTTGTGAAGTGTTAAGACAGCCTGGTTTGGCTGAATGTAGTGGTTCAAGCCTATAATCCCAGCACTTTGGAAGGCCAAGGCAAGTGGATCGCTTGAGCCCAGGAGTTTAAAACTAGCCCAAGCAACATAGTGAGACTTTTTCTCAACAAAAAAATACAAAAATTATCTGGGTATAGTTGCACGCGCCTGTGGTCCCAGACGCTCAGGAGGCTGAGGTAGGAGGATCTCTTGGGCCTGGGAGGTCGAGGCTTCAGTGAGCTATGATTGTGCTACTCCAGCTTGGGCGACAGAGCAAGACCCTGAAAAGCCAGCCTGGTTTACTGTAGAATAAATAATTTAAGAAATGGAATTTGCCTCTGGGCCTGAGTGGTGTCTAACACAGGGTGAGGAGACATTATTTAACACCTGTATTGCAAGCTCATAAATACTTAAGCATTTATCTTGGGGAGAAAGGGCGTGTATGTTGTGTGCCGACTCTCAAGTGCCTTCTTACTAGGATGAGCTGCTTTGCAGTTCACCATGGGGATGGCTTCACGTGTTCTGGAGGCATGCTGGACCATCAGCACTTAGCAGCAAAGTGAGCCTCCCTGATCACCAGTAGAATGTTTTCAAGAAAGAGCAGTGAAACTGTCCTCGAAATCTGCTAAAGATTTCTCCTTTTTTTTTTTTTTGAGATAGAGTCTCACTTGTCGCTCAGGCTGGAGTGCAGTGGTGCGATCTCAGCTCACTGCAACCTCCGCCTCTTGGGTGCAAATGATTCTCGTCCCTCAGCCCCTGGAGTAGCTATGATTACAGGTGCGCACCACCATGCCCAGCTAATTTTTGTATTTTTGATAAAGATGGGATTTCACCATGTTGTCTAGGCTGTTCTCGAACTCCTAAGCCCAGGTGCCTCAGCCTCCCAAAGTGCTGGATAACAGGCATGAAACACTATGCTGGGCTTACTTCCTCCTTAATCTGAAATCTACTTCTGTTCTTTTCTTCTCTGTGAACCACCCTTGTTCTGTTTTGGCTGTGTTTTCCGCTGTCAGCCGCTTCCTCTTTGTGGGCTCTCTCCCCGCATGACCTCCTGCCTTTCTGACCCCTCCTTCTTCCTCCACTGGCCCCTTCTTCCCTCTCTGAGGCTCAGGCCTCAGTGTCTTCCTCGTCTCCCTGCACACTCCCACAAAGACCCTCTTGGCATTCTGGTTTCCGTGCAGCCCTTTATTCCGGAGCCTCCCAGATCTCATTTCTGGATTTGCCTCCTTAACTCACAGATCTGGATACTTCCTGTTGGGTTTTTCACCTTCATGCTAAACATGGTTTGTCTAAATCAGAGGTCATCTTCCATACCCTGCTGCCCCTCCCTCCTGACCCATCTTGGCTCATTCTGCTGGTCACAGGGACTCAAAAGCTTCAGGTCACTTTTGGCTCATCTCGTCCTGTTGACCCTCATCTGAGGCTTCAGTGAAAGGTTTCCTTTTCCCATTGCTTCCTCTTCTTGGAACCCAGAAACTGCCAATGGGTCTTTAATTCTTGGAGTCCCCTCCTCAGCCTCATCGCTCAACTCCTTCAGGAACCCAGTGGCTCGGCCAACCCAGGATGGGCACCAACCCTTGAATATACTCCAGTCTCTCCCTCTTCTGACCTCTTTACTTTCTGCACTGCTGCTGCTGCCTCACCTTAGATACTCCTCCCTCCCAGACCCTTCACTACCCTTCTCACTGCTGAGAAGCTCCCGTTCCTTGACTGGCCAGCTAAGATTCTGTCTTTATCATAAAGCCTTCTCCTGCTTCAAGAAGCACATTCAGGCAGGGTACAGTAGCTCACGCATGTAATCCCAGCACTGTGGGAGGCCGAGGCGGGCGTGGTGGCACGTGCCTATAATTCCAGCTACCTGGGAGGTTGAGGCAGGAGAATCAATTGAACCTGGGAGGCGGAGGTTGTGGTGAGCCGAGATCATGCCATTGCACTCCAGCCTAGGCAGCAAGAGCAAAACTCCATCTCAAAAAAAAAGCACATTCAGCTGACAGTGCTCTCTTTCCGTCGTTCATAGTTTGCGTCTCTTCCAGGTCTTAGCATCTTCTCCCTTATATTATTAGAGTTTTTGTAACCATGTCTTTTATTTATTTATTTTAGAGATAGGGTTTCGCTTTGTTGTTCAGGCTAGTCTCAAGCTCCTGGGCTCAAGCAATCCACCTGTCTTGGCCTCCCGAAGTGTTGGGATTACAGGCATGAGCCACCATGCCCATCCTATAATCAAGTCTCCTCAAATGTAACCTCCTCAAAGGCAGACATATCTGTAACCCCCTAGTAAGCCGCAGCAGCTCTGAGATATAGTTGGTGCTCAGTGATGCATCACACTGATTTCCTGCCACTGGGCTGTGACACCAGACTCAGGGCTCCCACCCATCACTTACAGCTTCCTCAGCCACGACACCCCCAATACAGGGATTTAAAATCTGCCTACATAATTTACTTGTGGCCAGGTACAGTGGCTCATGCCTGTAATCCCAGCACATTGGGAGGCCAAGGCAGGTGGATCACCTGAGGTCAGGAGTTCAAGACCAGCCTGGCCAACATGGCAAAACCCCGTCTCTACTATAAATACAAAAAAAAAAAAAAAAATTAGCCAGGCATTGTGGCGGGTGCCTGTAATCCCAGCTACTTGGGAGGCTGAGGCAGGAGAATAGCTTGAATCCAGGAGGTGGAGGTTGCGGTGAGCCGAGATCATGCCACTGCATTCCAGCCTGGGTGACAGAGTGAGACTCAGCCTCAAAAATAATAATAATAATAAAACATAATTTTACTTGTGGTGTGACCTTCTGCAAATTACTAAACCTCTTCAAAACTTCTCTAATAGGGATAAGAGCACCTAGTTTATAATACTGTTATAGGATTAAATTAACCATGTAGAGCTCTTAAAATAGTGTGTCTGGCACAATAAATATCATAGAATAATAACAACAGTAATAAATCATCTTAGCCTTATGCAAAATTCTTCAATGTTGCATCCTACATTCTTTATGAATGCATCCAGATCTTCTCCCTGGCTTTTTGGGGTCTCCATTATCTGCCTCCACAGCACCCATTTGACCTTGTCTTTGTTCAGTTCCCAACCAGTGCCTTTCTGGGCCTTCTCTTTCTCTGTCCCACAAAAGCCTCTGGGTTTCGTGTTGCTCTCCCTTGCCTGGATGTTTTTGTCTACCTCTTTGCCTTCTCAGAAATTTCTTCAAGTTCTACTTCCTCTTTGCTCTTCCTCCCTGCCTTGAGCTTCTATGCTACTTATAACATACTTCAGCACGCAACCTTCTGCTCTTGTATTTGTCCATCCTTGCATTGCTATGAAGAAGTACCTGAAGCTGTGTAATTTATAAAGAAAAGATGTTTAATTGGCTCACAGTTTCGCAGGCTGTACAGGAAGCATGATGCTGGCATCTGCTTAGCTTCTGGGAGCCTTCAGGAAGCTTACAGTCATGGTGAGAGGCAAAGGGGTAGCAGGCACATCACATGGTGAAAGCAGGAGTGGAGGGAGGTGCCGCACACTTTTAAACAACCAGAACTCACTATCACCAGGATAATACTAAGGAGACAGTGCTAAACCATTCATGAGAAATTCACCCTGACGATCCAGTCATCTCCCACCAAGCCCTACCTCCAACACTGGGGATTACATTTCAACATGAAATTTGTGCTGGGACACAGATCCAAACTCTGTCAACTCTTAACTTGTTCTCACCTGGTTCTGTGTTGGCTTTTTCTGCCTACTTATATGTTAGATCTCTACAGATAGATTTGTTTTTTGGTTTTTAGTTTTTTTGTTTTTTGTTTTGAGAGGGAGCCTTGCTCTGTCACCCGGGCTAGAGTGCAGTGGTGTGATCTCGCCTCACTGTAACCACCACCTCCCAAGTTCATGTGATTCTCCTGCCTCAGCCTCCTGAGCAGCTAGGATTACAGGCACCCACCACCACGCCCAGCTAATTTTTGTATTTTTAGTAGAGACGGGTTTCACCATGTTGGCCAGGCTGGTCTCAAACTCGTGACCTCAAGTGATGCGCCTGCCTTGGCCTCCCAAAGTGCTGGGATTACAGGCATGAGCCACCGTGACTGGCCAGATTTGTTTTTTTAAACAAGTTTTGCATGCCTTGTATCAATAAGTGGTGCTGAGTTTCATAACAGTTAATACATACTTGTCAATATATACTTGCTATCAAAATACCATTTGATAGTAGAAAGTTAGAATGACAGAACAAAACAAAAAATGAGTGAATTCATCTCGAAGCTTTACTTCTTCATTTTCCCCCTTGGTGTCTGACCTTGTGCCAGTATATTTCCAGCCCTGCTATAAACTGCTGTAAGTGAGATCAGCCCAATTGTATGCAAGAGCTTTCTGAACCTTTGGCTTGTTCAATTTGAACCTGCTTATGAATGTAACTTTGTTGAGAGAGATGACAGATAACTTTGAGTGAAAGCTCCTTGACTTAAAATTGAGCCCCTGCAAAGCGTGATGGCTCCGGCCTGTAATCCCAGCACTTTAAGAGGCCTAGGCGGGTGGATCACTAGAGCTCTGGAGTTTGAGACCAGCCTGGGCAACATGGCAAAACTCAATCTCCATTTTTTAATTAAAAAATAAAAATAAATACGTAAAATTGAGCCCCAATTTTTGACCTAATTGAAAACGGGTGATAAAAAATGTATGCATTGCGGCCAGGTGTAGTGGCTCACACTTGTAATCCCAACACTTTGGAAGGCTGAGACAGGCAGATCATAATGTCAGGAGCTCGAGACCAGCCTGGCCAACATGATGAAACCCCATCTCTACTAAAAATATAAAAATCAGCTGGCTGTGGTGACACGTGCCTGTAATCCCAACTACCCAGGAGGCTGAGGCAGAAGAATCGCTTGAACCCGGGAGGCGGAAGTTGCAGTAAGCCAAGGTTACACCACTGCACTCCTGCCTAGACAGAGCAAGACTCCATCTCAAGAAAAAAAAAAAAAGTATAAATTGTGCTTGTTGAAACACTTGGGATCTTTCGGGAAGACATTCCTTTTCTCCATTCAGAGCCCTTTGTTTTTTGGGGGGTATAGCAACAGTTCCTTCCATGGGAGCTGTGCTTGCATGGCTCCTGTGGCATTGTCTGTCCTCATGTGATATCATTCTCAATGGTTCTTTTTGATTTCTCATGCTGGCGTTGTTTCTGTCGGGAACTTCTCTCCTGCAGCACACGGACCCTGACTACTCAGCTGCCTATGTCGTCATAGAAACTGATGCGGAAGATGGACTCAAGGGGTGTGGAATCACCTTCACTCTGGGAAAAGGCACTGAAGTTGGTGAGTTGAAGATTCTCTCAAGGTTCCAGAATGCTTAATTTTCAGATGAGATTCTGATTTCGATTCTTAGATTCATTAGAATCTTCATTGAGATTCGGTTCTTGACCTTGTTTTTCTCTGTATTTACACTGCTCAAAGTGAGTAAAAACCGTGTTTCATGGTTTGTTATTTATTTCACTGGGAGAAATTTAAAAGTGGCAGGATTTGACCTGTCTCCTTACAATCATCTCTAGCCTGCTAGAAAATACTTGGTTTTTAGTCTGTTTCTCTGTGTCAAATGACAGCTACAAGGATGTTTTTTACCTGCCTTTCACCCGGGGCCACTGTCCAGCTTTGGCAACCTGAAGTGGATGAGTAACCAAGGGCAATGAGAGGGAGGGGACATGAGTTCCCATAGCAAGGCTCATTGTGATGTGCACAGCAAATCTATTCACTTTTCAAAATATATATAGATATATCTATATATATAGTTTTTTTTTTTTCCTTTTCTGAGACGGAGACTTGCTCTGTCACCCAAGCTGGAGTGCAGTGGCGCGATCTCAGCTCACTGCAACTTCCGCCTCTCGGGTTTGATTCTCCTGCTTCAGCCTCCCAAGTAGCTGGGATTACAGGTGCACATCACCACACCTGACTAATTTTTGTGTTTTTACTGGGGATGGGGTTTCATCATGTTGACCAGGCTGATCTCGAACTCCTGACCTCAGGTGATCCACCTGCCTCAGCCTCCCAAAGTGCTGGGATTACAGGCGTGAGCCACTGTGCCTGGCCTTTTCAAAATATTTCACACCAAATTGGTTTTAAGTTCACTATTTTTATGGCAGAAAAGGGCTTTGGCCCTGCCCAATTTCTAGGTCTCCTTTGGGGAAGAACAAATTCTTAAGATGCATACTGAGCCATGAATGTGTCGTTCTTTTACTTTTATTTTTTATTTTCCATTTTCTTTCTTTCTTTCTTTCTTTTTTTTTTCTAAGATGGGATTTCACCATGTTGGCCAGGGTGGTCTCGAACTCCTGACCTCAGGTGATCTGCCCACCTTGGCATCCCAAAGTGCTGGGATTACAGGCATGAGCCACCACGCCCGGCCTATTTTCTGTTTTCTTAGACAGAAGACAAGAACATAGCTTTTCTCAGAGCTGATGTGATCTCAGTGGTGATCTTGAGTCACCTCATTTTTTAGAGAAGAAAACTGGGTCCCAGGCAGCTCCCCAGCAAGTCATGGCAGAACCACCTGACCGCCCAAAGCACTTTCTCTCCAGAACTTTAAAATGCAACTCTTTTTGAATACATAATACCTGCACATGGTACAAAATCAAGACGCACAAAATAATGACCTCCACCAGATCAATTTCAATGGATTATTAGGGGCTGAAGCCAAATTATGATAGATTGAAGAGTAAGGGTCTGGAAGGAGGAGGGAAAGAGTTTCTCTAACTTTGGTGGTAGTGTGATACCTCTCCCATGGATATTTGCACTATCAGTGCTCTCGGTAGTTGTAGAAAAAAAAATATTGGCCCATTGAGAGATTTTAAATTGTTAAGCATGTAAAAGAAGTGTATGAGTTTGTGAGTGTGTGTACGTGTGAATGGCAAGGGACTCTTCCTTGAACTTTCAGTGGATACTGCCCTTGTGGCTGCTGTTTCTGCTCTTCACAGGGCTGGCGGCCAGTCATCCAGCAAGTCAGTCCTTCTGCAGACTTACACAGTGCTGCCATGCATCAGGCATGCTGCCAGGCACTGAAATAATTTTTAAAAGAGATAGGCTGGGTGCAGTGGTTCACGCCTGTAATCCCAGCACTTTGGGAGGCTGAGGCGGGTAGATTGCTTGAGTCCAGGAGTTCAAGACCAGCCTGGTCAACACAGTGAAACCCTGTCTCTACTAAAAAAACAGAAATTAACTGGGTGTGGTGATGTGTGCCTGTAATCCCAGCTACTCAGGAGGCTGAGGCATGAGAATTGCTTGAACCTGGGAGGTAGAGTTTTCAGTGAGCTGAGATCACATGACTGCACTCCAGCCTGGATGACAGAGTAAGACTCCATCTCAAAAAAAAAAAAAAAAAAGATAACATAGAATCCCACATATAAGGAGCACACAAACTTATTGGGGAAGTAAACATAAAAGTAATCATCATAGCACAGTCTGAGAATTACTGTTTTTAAAAAGTACATGCAAGTTACACAGAGAGAAGATATATTAGGTTGTTCTTTTTTTTTTTTTTTTTCCTTTTTGGAGACAAGAGTCTCAGTCTGTTGCCCAGGCTGGAATGCAGTGGTGCAATCTCAGCTCACTGCAACCTCCACCTCCCGGGTTCAAGAGATTCCTGTGCCTCGGCCTCCTAAGTAGCTGGGATTAAAGGCATACACCACCACACCTAGCTGATTTTTGTATTTTTAGTAGATATGAGATTTCACCATTTTTGGCCAGGCTGGTCTTCAGCTCCTGACTTCAGATGATCTGCCCACCCTGGCCTTCGAAAGTGCTAGGATTACAGGTGCAAACCATCATGCCAACCCAGGCTGTTCTTGTGTTGCTATAAAGGAGTACCTGAGACTGGGTAATTTATAAAGAAAAAGAGATTTAATTGTCTCACGGTTCTGCAGGTTTTACAGAAAGCATGGTGCTAGCTACTCAGCTTCTAGGGAGGCTTCAGGACACTTATAATCATGGTAGAAGGCAAAGAGGGAGCAGGCACATCGTAAGTCAAAAGCAGGAACAAGAGAAAGAGAGTCGGGAGTGGCTACACACTTAAGCCCCAGATCTCACAAGAACTCACTATCTCAAGGACAGTACCAATGGGATGGTGCTAAACCATTCATGAAAAATCCATCCCCATGGTCTAATCACCCCCCACCAGGCCCCACCTCCAACATTGGGATTATATTTCAACATGAGATTTGGGCAGAACTTCTAAACCATATCAGTGGGTAACTTTACTCTGTCCAAAAGGCTCAGCGAAGGTTTCAGAGCAGAAGTAATGCTTTGAGGTGAGTCTCAAAGAGCAAACAGGGAGGCCAGGCGCAGTGGCTCACGCCTGTAATCCCAGCACTTTGGGAGGCCGAGGCAGGCGGATCACGAGGTCAAGAGATTGAGACCATCCTGGTCGACATGGTGAAACCCCGTCTCAAAAAAAAAAAAAAAAAAGAGCAAACAGGAATTTGCCAGGCAGTGAGAGGAGAGTCAGTCCCCCTTTTCCCCATTAAGTAAACAACTTACTGTTAAAGTTTTCCCCCAAATAGCAACCAGTAACTAAGACAGAGCTGTGAGCTGTGTTTCTGCTTATTCTGCAACGTTAATTATCCCTTGTTTGTAAGTTGAGTCTTACAACTTACAAAGCTGCTGTCTTTCTCCTTACTGCAAATCCTACAGCACAGCCCCCAAAGGTTGCATAAAACTCAGCGAGCTTATAAGATATGTTAGACAGGTCATTGGACCCACTCTCTGTTAATAGCCAAGACTTTAAACTTTGCTGGCTTGCCCAAGTCAGCACACGTGGAAGGGCTCTGAGCACCAAGACAGATAAGAAGCTCTTCTGGTTGGGTGCAGTGGCTCACCCCTGTAATCCCAGAACTTTGGGAGGCCTAGGCAGGTGGATCACTTGAGGTCAGCCTGGCCAACATGGTAAGGAAACCTCCTCTCTACTAAAAATACAAAAATTAGCTGCAGATGGTGGTAGGTGCCTATAATCCCAGTTACTCAGGAGGCTGAGGCAGAAGAATAGCTTGAAAACCTGGGAGGTAGAGGTTTCAGTGAGCCAAGATCACACCATTGCACTCCAGCTTGGCGACAGAGTGAGACTCCATTTCAAAAAAGAAGAAGAAGAAGAAGCTCTTAGGGCCTTCACTCACCCTCCCCACCTCCATTCCTAGCCCCACACCGCTGTCTTGGTTAATGTCTCAGGCAGGGATAAATCAATTTCCATCTCTCCATGACTTTAAGTAATGGCCATTTTGTGCTAAGGTTTTTGGCTTCCGCCTTTTTCAGACCACAACATGACAGAACCGATTTTAACTTTAACCTTGCTACATAGTTCCGGTGACTCATTGCAGTCTCACAAAATGTGTTACCCAGCACTCACGTTAGCTCATCCTGGTTCTTCTGCAGCCTTTATCAGCTAACTTACCTCATCATGTTTATGATTTTTAAAAAATAGGGTTTCTCTTATTACTGTGAAGAGAGTGCTTGCGTGTGAGAGAGATAGAGAAGGAGGGTTGTTTTTAAAAGGTATAGGATACACGAATGTCGTTTTTGGGTATTTTTTAAAGTCATGTCTTTATTAAATTTGCTTAATTAATACTCATTTTTTTTTTCTAAGACAGGTTTCACCATATTGGTCAGGCTGGTCTTGAACTCGTGACCTCAGGTGATCCGCCCGCCTCAGTCTCCCAAAGTGCTGGGATTACAGGCATGAGCCACCGTGCCTGGCTTTAATATTCATTTTTATCCTTCTTTATGTTTTTAAAGTTTTTATTATTTATTAATTTATTTGAGCCAGGCGCGGTGGCTCACGGCTGTAATCCCAGCACTTTGGGAGGCTGAGGTGGGTGGATCACCTGAGGTCAGGAGTTCGAGACCAGCCTGGCCAACATGACAAAAGCCCATCTCTACAAAAAATACAAAAATTAGCCGGGCGTGGTGGCGTGCGCCTGTAGTCCCAGCTACTCGGGAGGCTGAGGCAGGAGAATTGCTTGAACCTGGGCGGCGGAGGTTGCAGTGAGCCGAGGTCGCGCCACTGCACTCCAGCCTGGCGCCTGGTGACGGAGTGAGACTCTGTCTCAAAAAAAA